>JAOYMZ010006362.1:0-22718 GCA_025802335.1 Pinguicula primuliflora | reverse complement strand
CAAATTAAATTCTGATATAATCAAAGACATAGAGAATTCAATTATCCAAGAATCCATGAAAACTAGAGTAGAGAATTCAATCTCAAATCACAAAAATCGGGTGTTCACAGGATCAATCTCTTGTTTCCCAACACCCAAAGAACGAAAGAAAAAAAGTGCAAAAAAGAAATCAAAATTCTTCTTTGTCTTTTGTACCGCCAAATTTTACGTCTAGTCTCCCGTCTTTCTTCTTCTTTCTCTTTTTTCCTTTTTCTTCCTTCTCCTCCTCACCTCCTCTCCTCCTCTCCTCTCCTCCTTCTATCAGCCGCCTCCCGGTTAGGGAACGATTCCCCTTTTCTCTTCCCTTCAGCCTGTGTATCTATTTTCCTCTCCCTCATGTCATGAATCAGGGTTGCAAACGGATCGGATCGGATTCAGATATTTTTTTCGGATTTGGATTTTGAAAAACAATTATCATAACCAATTCATTTAAAATTGGATAATTTTAATCGGATTTCGAATTCGGATCCCGGATTTCGGATCGGATCGGATCGGTCTTCGATTTCAAAAATTTAACTATCTGAAACGATGAAAATTAATTTAAAAATTTAACTAAAAATTAATATATATTTAGTTAATGTCGTAAAAATATTTTTGGGGAATAATTATAGAACTTAAAATTTAAGATATATGATTAGAGATATTAATTTGAATGTATTTTTCATGTAAGCTTTAGTTAACTATTTAATAATATTATTATATTTGTTAAATCGATATAAATTTGTTTCAAAGTCATAGGATATAAAGTTTAAGATTTAGTTTTAATGATTTAAGTTGGAAAAATTTATAATGCTTAAAATACAATTAAATCCTTACATTTTAAGGTAAATTAATTATATAAATTTATCCAAAGTATTATAATAAAAATTATTATAATACATAATTAATTGCTAGTTTCTTTTTTAATTAATAAATGGAATAAGTTAATAAATTAAATAATTTATAATTGAGTAACTACTTTTACAAAAATGATATAGCACACATCATTTTTAAATTAATTAAATATAAAAATAATAAATATTAAAATTTGGTTGGGGTGGGATTTGAACCCAAGACTTTGGGAAAAGAAAGTTCTTTACCACTAGACCAAACTATTATTTGTATTTATTTAGAATATCAGTACACTATATGTTCGGATCGGTTCGGATAACCGATCGGTTATCCGAAATTCTGATGTAAAAACCGTAACCGTAACCAAAATATTATTTTTTCGGATAATCCGAATCCGAAAAAATCCGAACCGATCGGATTTTATCCGTTCGGTTCGGATTCAGATTCGGATTTTCGAATTTTTTTTTGCACTCCTATGGGTGTGGCTATTGGGCGATGTGAGTTGTTTTCGTTCGAAAAATCAGATTCGTTTCGGACCCGTGGCTTCAGGCCACGGGCAATTACTAGTAACTTTATAAATCGAGGTACTTATTTGGAGTGTTTCACAGCTAAAAGGCCAAAACAGGAAATTATTATCTTGCTTGAACATTTTTTTATGCCCCCCCTGCTTTTATTTTGGCTGTTAGATATGGTCTCTCGACTGGAAGGAAAACACGGCGAAAAAAGGGAGAGGCTGGATCCCCCAGAATTGCAGAAGCACAAGTAAACGGACTCAATAAAAAATAGCAAGGAGTTGACGGAAGGAACATCCTCAGGTTTAAAGAAGAGAGGATTTCTATGGTTGCAGTACGATGGATTTCTGCTGCTGAGTCCGACAAGACACATGAGTCCTGTAGTATCTTTAGTTGTAGGTTTAATGCTACCGCATTTATTTCTTCTACTACTTCTTCTGTTGGTTTTTATTTTTAGAATTTGTAATGTTTTTGTTCAAGTTCTTAAAAAATATTTATTTAATATTCAATTTTAATTATATATTATAAAACTAATAATATATTACCAAAATAACCTTCATTTAACTAATTAAATATGATAATAAGCGTAATTTTATCTTTTATATAGTTTACGTGTATGTTTGGTATAATTTCAAAATTGTCATTCTAATTTTTAGAAGGAAAAAAAACATGTCATGACATGCTTATTTTTTAGAAGAGAGAGGTTCAAAAAATAAGAACAAGTAGTAGTACTTTTACCGCGCAAAACACTCATTTTTTTAAAAAAAAAAATTATAATCTAATTATAATTTTTAAAAGCCTACACAAAAAATGACTTTATTACTTGATAGTTTTATTCGCTCGCCAGCCCAATAACGATCAACGCCAAGTGGTCAGAATCTCTCCTTAGACTACCTAGATGAGTACCTAAAAACAACTTAGGCAGACCATAGATATGTCTAATAAATGGCCCACTAATTCCGTTACCTCCCTATTCAATTAGTAATAATCCTTTAAAGCAACCGCTATTCATTGCGTGTACAATACAAATTACAAATCCCTTGATTGTTGTGCTGGTGTGGGGTGCCATTGGACCATCAAGGTCCAAAACAAGGCCTTTCTCGAAGGACATTTTAGCAAATTTTGAGTTGGTAATCAAAAGATCAAATTCCTAGTGTTGAGGCTTCAACAACGGTACAATAATCTAGAAATTCAAGGCTGCTGTTGTAAAATAACTAAAAGGATAATACAAGAATTATAGCAATGTAAAGATATTGACATATGGAAAAGAGAATAAACATAGGAGAATAGATCCTTTATTCATTTCTCCACACAATATTCAATCTACATCAACTTGAGTGTCTCTATTTATAGATACAAGTATAAGCTTTGAGGGAATGAACTATCCTAAATGAATATATATGAACTAATTAGATATATGTGTAGATACATGAGTGTATGTAGATACATATGCAAGATACATGACTAGATATATAAGGTAATTAAAACCACAAATGCAATGGATATTCATCATATTCATAACACTCTCCCTTAGTTCCATGTAGTAAGAATATACTTTGTTAAAATCTTACTAGGAAAAATCTTGTGGGAAAAATCTTAGTTAAGGAAAAAGAGTAA
This sequence comes from Pinguicula primuliflora, assembly GCA_025802335.1. Taxonomy (NCBI): domain Eukaryota; kingdom Viridiplantae; phylum Streptophyta; class Magnoliopsida; order Lamiales; family Lentibulariaceae; genus Pinguicula; species Pinguicula primuliflora. Next base: position 19,719 of record JAOYMZ010006362.1, on the reverse strand, counting down.
ATTATTCTTATTAATCCGCTTTTGAGATACTGCCTCGTTAAAAACTTTCTTAAGTTAAACTCAATGGGAAAAACCTTAGTGAAGGAAAATAGTACATAGCGGATTCTCTCTCCCGGATCGTTTCATCATTTAGCATGCCTAATTTTGATCGACCAGACCAAATTTTCACAAGATGTAGTAGGCAGTGCTTAACTAAGCATAGCTTATGAATTATGAAATAAACTCAATAAGCTAAAATATTTCCATAATGTAGTTGAAAACTTTCTTCTTCATCTTCAAGCTACATATCTCAATGATAAATTTATAACTCTCAGCATGATATGCTCATAATGAGTTGATAATGTATGCGCTTGAAATTGTGCCTTGTTAGACAAAATTCATGCATCATCATAACGAATAATCCAAGCTCATATCCATTGTTTCCTTTGATATAAAAAATGATATCTTATTTCATTCCAAGACCTTTCAATTGAGAAGAATTATATCTTGCCAATAAATAATCTAGTAGGCAAGATGGTTAGCAAGAGATATATCAGCTAACTTATACAGTTGTATTTCAAAACTAAGTGTTTCTCATAGTTTTCTCGATACTGGAATGAATAATTCGACATATCCACTGATGTCGTATGTGCAATAAGAAAATGTGTCTTGTGCATATAAATAATATATGCACTTTCGATATATAAGTTCATTGACACAAATACTTTATTTGTCAAATGTTTCATCTATAGACCTGAACATAATTTATCACGGTCTTTCATTTGAAATATTCTTTTAAGGAAATCTATCATTAATATCTAAACAATAATGATCATGTATTTAGATCCAGACCTTAAAAAAAGATCCAGACCTAAAACATAGAGGCATATAATATCCGTATACAGCCATCTCTAAAAGGAATGCATTTCATCAATACTATAACACGATCACATTGTTTTAATCTATATGAGGATTTATTTAGCAAACAAGAAAATTTTATTTTTCTATTTTAGGTACCTCACAATACTTCATAATATTATTTTCTAAATTAGATTCATATAAACTTTACTGCAGACTTATAATAAATATTACTAGATATGACCTGTGGCGGAAGCCACTACACGCTGAAACAATATCAATTTTTAAGCAAAAATGCGAAAGTTTAATCATAGGTTGAGCAAATCATACTGTTTAAATTAAAATGTTATAGCTCGCCGAATGACTTTTATGCCATGAAGAATTTAAACAAATTCCATGAAGGTTATAAAATAAAATGAAAGTTAATCTCAACAATGATCTACTGTCTATCAAAATGATATATTTTGTTAGGATAAGTTTTGTTATTTAATATTTATTATTAGTAATTATATACTGTCGGTAGTATTCTTATTGGTGTACTGCATCTTTTTTCAGTAACTACAAATTCTTATTGTAGTAGGATAAGTTTTGTTATGCTAAATTTTGTTATTAGAAATTATATACTGTTCGTTGTATTTTCGTTGGAGTACTGCATCTTTCTTCAGTAACTACAAAATATGGTACAAAACCACATATTTCTCTAGTACTTGTTCTAATAATTGATAAATTCCTCAATGTGCATTCTGTTCTGATAATGATCAAACACCAGGCTCTCGACTTCACTTCAATGTGTATTATGTTCCTGTAATGATAAATTCCTCCACAAAACATTGGCTTATGAGAATTAACCCATTGACAAAACTTCAAAGTATATTCTGTTCTAATAATGATAAATTCCTCCACAAAACATTGAAATGAATAGCTAAGCCTAAATACTTCAACGAAAGATCCACAGACCAAAAAAACATAGCTAAGCCTAAATACTTCAACGAAAGATCCACGGATTCACAGACAAAAAAAACGTTTAGCAACACAATTAGAACAACGTTGAGGAGATTGATATCAGCCTTTGCTGCAGAGATTGATATCAGCCTTTGTTGCAATTATGTCTAGTAACGTGTTCATTCAAAGCTCACTCATTACCTCTTTGTTGACACACGTACACGATATGCTCCATCAACATAGCCCACCATTCATTCCCACCTTCTACCTACATTAAGATAACACAGTAAGTGGTAAAGTTTACCAAACTTGTAGTTAGAATTCACATGTACCAGGGAATGTAGATAACTGCAATCTTCTATGACTGTTGTTTGCTGCGTGCTTTCTTCAATGACATTTGTCTTTTCCATGGAAGCCATGTTTAATTCTCAAACAGGCAAACTGAGGACAAAACCATATTCCAGACCCAGAAGCAAGGATGGAATTAGAATTGTTCAGGTAATAAGCAAAAGAAATACAAATAAGCTCTTAAACCTCTCAGGTTAAGTAGATTACAGAAAATACAAATGAGCTCCAAAACACGCAAACTCACCGTAATGGAAGATGAAGGGTAAGTGATCTGCAAAATAAACATTGACGAAATTAGAATCCAAAAATAAAACCAAATTACAACAGAATCAACAGAATTGTAAAGCTTCCCCAACGTATTACAATTTCAGAGTCGATTTCAGGATTAGAGAAACTGGTGTACAAACTGCGAAAGAAGAGAAAGTATATATAAGGCATGAATCAAAAATAAAATTCCGAAAAATGGGGAGAAGGTTGAGTGGATCTTGACCCAATCGAAACTACCGATTTCAAAAAAAATGCACTTGAAGATCTCGCGATTTAGGAGGAGTCGTGAGTTTTAAGGGGCATGATTCAAAATTAGAACTCAAAAAATCTGAAAAAAATGAAAATAGGTAAACTCAAAATAACAAAAAATGTACAGCCAACGCACCTAGAAAAGGGCCCTTCCGATTTTTCATTGGTCATGGATGCGAGTGGGTAAGACAGGATCTTGCACATTTCTTGAGATGAAGGTGCGTTCCGGGTGTTTGGGATACATGACGAAGGAGGGTTTCAAGCGGATATGGAGAAGCTACCTTTTGGATTTTGGGGATACATGACGAAGGAGGTTGAGCGGACATGGAGAAATCGGTCAAGGGTCAAAACTCTAGAGGGGTCGTACTGTAAATTCCAAAGTTTGCAATAAGTGTCTCTGGCGCACGATAGCATGGGAATACTGTGTAACCTTACAGTGCACATGTAAAATCAGCGCAACTTACCAAAACTAAGCCAAATGTGCTAACATGCTCCGACATTTTGAGAGTTGACTGGTTGACTTCGAGTCATCTTAATATATAGATTGCATCCATCAATTTTTTCAAATTTATGTCGGGTTTTTGGATGAAACTTGTGCAACAAGTCGTGTTCCATATCTCATAATTTTATTTTATGCACAATCATCCAATTATCTTTTATCCCGTTATACATAACTTGATCTATGGACTACAAGTCCTATAAATGACCTTTTGCAAAAGATTTCAACTCAGCATACGTCTTTTCACATTGGTCAATTATTTCATTTTTCTATATTTGTAGCTTACGAATTCTCATTTTCTTCCATTGATTTTTAGCGCTTACTAATTGAAGTATATTGTCCACAATTTTTATTTCCGGTTCCAACTCTTTCCCCATTTTGACATAATCAATCAAGATCTCATTTATTTTCAGACGCCTGAAGTTCTTCTAGATCTTTTCTGAGAATTAATTAATCATGTCAACATACATACTTTTCTAAAGTTTGATTATTCTCGTTTTGACCATCTTTAATATTTGTTCCATTACATTACGAGAACACATAAATTTGGAACCAATAGGTCTATCATGCTTCAAGCATGTCATAGCCTCTTTACCAATGGAAGCTTGTCCTTCTTGACATTACTTATCATATGAGCATTAGCAACTGAAACACTAACTTCTTTTAGGTCAGTAGATGCGTCTGACAATTTATTAACATCTTTTGTAAAGGAATTATAATAAGAATTTATATATACGAGGATCCTAAGTTACTCGATGGTAATTCATCTCAATAAGTATTTGTCTCCAGTTGCTTGTTTTCTTCCCCTGATGTTGGGAACATTGCCTATAAAATGTACATTGCAAAACTTTGCCATAAATTAATCTCCAATCAAAATTTTAAATATTTCAATTTAGTGTAGATTCATACCCAACATTTTCCCAATATTATTTGAGGATCCATCTTTATGTGATTGTGGTGGAGTAATTAGTAAATCAATCACACATCAAAAAATGGATAGATATTTGGTTCCTGACCTTGAACCATTTTTATCGAGAAGAACTTATGATACTTCATTAACACACTATTGTTGCCGTATATGCATGCCCCCCAACCAACATAGAAGACATGAAAATTATTATGTTTATCCATCAATGTATCATTTATTAACGATTCAATTGGATAATTTATGTAATCATCATACTTAGAAGTACTTGACATTAACCAACATCATCAAGAATAACTTTCTTGATTGCATATTATGAGGAACTGTGCTCACAAATGAATTAGTTATCTTAGTAACACCAATTATGAGATAAACACATGTGAGCATTCACTCAATATATTGGTTAAATAATAAAGTATCTAAATGATCTATATCATGATATTTTAATCACCATTAATAGATAGATCCCTTTTTTCATTTGATTTACAAAACATGATAAAAAAAAATCATCATAGTTCTCTCATATTTCATCATATATGAATTTATTGTATTGTTGGGGGATGACCATCTTTTGTGGTATGTAATGTTTCTTCTGAAAATATTATTTTCTTTATAACTTGTCAACGATTGGTGAAAATGTACTTATGCCTAGCACGTAATATCGAAAAATATATTCCTCCATCAACTTTTTCAATTTTCATATAGAACTATTTAGTACAGTATATTATTACCAATTGTCATATGCTTCAGAAAAAGTATTCCGCTGCAACTCAATTCTGATTCCTTTTTCAAAATATGATCATTGTAATCTTCTATGCATGAATTTATGCTACGACTCAGTAACAAATTAATTTTTCTGGCTTCCTAACTTCCGAACTATAAATCAGAACAATTTACATGCATAGAAGTAAAGTTCAGGAGATCAATTTATATCATTCTCATATGATAAATTTATATCAATATAATATTTCAAATATTATAATAATTATTTTTCATCGAGTAAGTGTAGATAACAACTGCACACCTTTTGCCAAAATATGTATATGCATATTATGCATTTCTTTGTCTTATCCAATGATGATACATTTGCAAATGTCCATTATTCTATAATTATGCAAACATATCCGGCATCTCTTTTCCTAGTTCAATGATCATCAATTTGCAAAGTTTCATTACTCTCCACTTCAGTTGGGGTAAATATTTTCTTATACAAAATGGGTACTAGCATCATTTTATCCCAACTTCAGATAAGAAAAATAGTTTATGCTAATAGCACTATATCTTTCTCCTTTATTGTAATAATCCTTTATGGATTAATAAACTATAAGTTTACACAGTTTTTCACATAAAATTATGATCAATTTTATTCATCACTTAAACTATGATAGATTAAATCATAACTCATCAATCATAATCCATCATGTATGCATAAAGACAATAATGGTTATGCATCTTTAATAAGATTATCCTCTTTTAAATATGATATTTATCTTCAGGAAATTTCACATAAATTGTTATTTTCTAATGAAAATTTGATAAAGCCCAACATGGTTCTTTATCGTACAACTAGTACGTAACCAATTACATTTCTTGTCGCATTGTTGAAAATTATTTCTAGGGTCCACTATCTTGTCATCATATTCTCCCACTTCTTGTGGGGTATGCATTCTTAGAGTTGCATCATTGTAACAATCTTTCTTTCTTTTTCTTTTCTTTTGACATTAAACAGATGTTCATAATAGCTCCTTAATAGAAGAAATATTATAATGTTTGTCATAACATCTTTTTATGGTCTTCAGGACCCATAACATTAATATTTGTATTTTATGATGTCTTCAGGACCTCATAGCATAAATATAAGATTAAACACATGGAACCCATGATATGTCATTAAACACAGTTTCAAGAATTACATCAGCAATGCGCTCAAAAATTCTCCTTCGAAAGAAAAATAATGTGACATTAGCAAGTCACAACGAACAACATAATATTTAATTTTGTTATGGTCCAACATGTGCCCAATGGTAACATAATTTTATTTGAAGTCTCAATCTAGTGAAAATTTTCTATCCACCATAGTTTGTGTGTGGGCTATTAAGGTAATATGTATATCACGTACATAATGCCCATCAACTATGAAAATAATCTATCTATAAAAACAGATAAACATAAATTTGAGCTCTTCAGGAGCATAGTTGCCATGATTGTGACAATGCATTTGCATCTATTTTTAAAAATAATAATCAATATAATAAAATCTAATCTATATCAAATATGAGAGATTAAATGTCTATTCTTAAAAATAATAATCAATATAATAAAATCTAATCTATATCAAATATGAGAGATTAAAAGGATTATAGAAGAAAGTTCATGATAAGATAGTAGTAGCTTCAAAATTCACTAGAAGATAGATGCACAAATCCACATTTCTTTTGATTCACAAATCTTTACCATGGGATGATAATCACCATTTTCTTCTTCATGTCTACAATTCGAACTCAATGATTGCAAGAGCGTCGTGCTGATAACGTGTTGTAACATAACTAAAAGAATAACACAAGAATTAGAGCAAAGCAAAGATGTTGACATATGGAAAAGAGAATAGAGATAGGAGAACAAATCCTTTATTCATTTCTCTCCACAATATCCAAATCAACTTGAGTGTCTCTATTTATAGGTACAAGTATAAGCTTTGGGGGAATTAACTATCCTAAATGAATATACATGAACTAATTAAATAATGTGTAGATACATGAGTGTATGTAGATACATAGGGGATATACATGACAAGATACATAAGGTAATTAAGGGCACAGATACAATGGATATTCATCATATTCATAACGTCTACAAAATTCTTAAAACAAACCAAATATTAAATTGGACTAGTGAAAGTAAAAATTTATACCGTGAGAAAAAAAAACGCACTAAAAGGGAACGAAACACATGTGACAACGTGATTGGATGACCATAAAATATAGGTCACCCAATGGACGAATGGTAGCATGTCATGTATGTTTCTTGTGCTTTTGGTGCGTCCTTTTCATCCGGTATAATCGCTGTCGGAAATTCCGCAGCAACTGCAACATTCTAATTAAGGGAAAAATGGAAAATTTATTTTTCTTTTAATTGAAATTGTCAGTAATTATTGGTAAGAGTTACTTTAATAAAAAATTTCCACGTGATCGTTGTACATATCATTAACCACCTACCCAAAATAACATACATGGTTAAATTACGAAAAGAAAACTATTATTCATGTATTATTTAAAAATGAAAAAAGCTAATGTACTCTCTAATTTTTTTATAGGTAAGTTACTCCTCTCAATTATCAATCCTTGCATCTCTTACATTTTAGGTTTATATGCTCACCACTTGACCTAGCAGGTAATTGATAATGTACTCTCTAATTTGACCTTATCATTAAATCCCTGAGTCAAAAATTACAATCATACTTTTATTGTTTACTTATGCAAATTTTAATTGAGATTGTGGTTGACATATCGTGTGCTTTAATAATGAGGGCATATAATAAGTTAAAAATAACATTCCCCTTTAAAAATATTGTTTGTTGATATTGTATTGCGAGAACAATCCCAACCAATGTCAACAACAAAAAAACATCGTATGCTCCAAAGGACAAACAATACTTTGAGGTTGTTTGGTATGACTCCATGTATTTATACTATTTTCGAGTAAAAAATTTGGCATCTCATCCCCATGCCGACATAAATTTGGCATGTTTTATGATTTTTTTTGTAAGTAATATCATTGAGGGAATTTGAACCTGTGACGTGTGAACAATTATCACTCCCATAACCACTAGACCAACTTCTCTTTCACCTGACAAATATGAAGGATAATAATGATAAAACGATTATTCACCAACAATGGAGAACTTATAAAAAAAAGAAGTGAGAATGTATCATCCTAAGTCGTTTTATTGAGAACACCAGGAGTTAGATATTATTTAAATTTTAATCCAATCAATTTTAAAAATTGTTTAAAAAACATTTTTTAGGTAAGGAACTGATTCCATCATACTAGTAAAAATAAAAGTATTCACTAAAAAGAAGTGGACCTAGGGTCAATCAAAATAGGAAATGAGTCAATCCAAAATTAGGGTTAACCCAAACCTCAAATCCTAGGGTTTGAATTGTGGCTCCGCACATAATGTATGTGTGTGGCCGGAATAGTGGCCGGCGATGGGGAGCCGAACAAAGCCTAAATAGGGTTGCGTGGGGGTGCCGGAATATGGGGTGCGGGAGCGCTAAAATAGGAAAAAGAAAGAAAGAAAGAAAAACTTAATTGCGTCATATTTTTTTTAACTTACTTGTGTCATATTTTTTTTAACTTACTTGTGTCTTATGCTATGCTACTAAGTAGTTCTTATCGGCGTACACCAATAGATTCATCGTATTGTAAGAGAAGTACCAGCAGTATTTTAGTATGTGGCCGCTAGGCGCAGTTTAGGCGGGCGTCGCCAGACACTTTCTCTAACACCGAGTACCCGTACTAGATCATATTTAAAAAGTTAATTTTATTCAAATTAAATATTTGCGTGGTTAAAATTGTTTGAAATGTAAAAAGTAAATACATTTTACTCCCATGTGGTTTGGGTAAAGTCATTTTACCTCTTGTGGTTTAGAAATTGACAATTTACTTCCCTGTGGTTTAAAAAAAAGTAAATTATTCTGCGTGCATCACACTTGCGGGTATTGAGATTGAGCGGGAAAAATAGATCGAAAAAGACTGTTTTGCCCCTTAATTAGTCTATTGAATTTTATTCATTTTTATTATAAAAATACTATTTAAAAATACTAAAACTTGAGTTTTATTTTTATTTTTTTGTTTTTAAAATCTTTTCAATTGTCAAATTACTATTTAATTATTCAAAAAATCGCAAACGATGTTTACTAATTTTTTGTTTTTTATTACGTTTTAAATATATATGATGAATCAAATATATATTAGCATAATATAAAATATAAATAAAATATTAATAATTATAACATTATTTGATATAAGCTCACATGTGATGGAATTAATTTACTCTCCGGAAATTGCCCGTAATATACAAAATATCTAAAAAAACAATTGTAAAAAATATAAAATACACAATACATAATATAAATATTTTAAAAAATATGTAAAAATTAAAAAAAATGGCCCAACCATAATATACTATATAAGCTTTTGATAAAAATATTTTGGAATACAATATTTTAAATATTTTATAAACATTTAATTTTGTAATATTTTTTATATATAACTATTTTAAAAATTTGTAAAAACTTTAACAAAATTATATATTTATGCGTTTTAAGTTTTTACGGTTTTATTACATTTGTAGCGGATATTTAAGTGTTTACGGTTTATTACATTTGTAGTGGATTTTTGTTTTCAAATGTTTATGGAATTTCTTTGTCTTTTTATATTTTTTTAATTATTTTTACAGAGTTTTAATTGTTTTTCTATTTTTTATGGATTTTTAAATTCTTTTTATTATTTTTTATTTTTACATATTTTTAATATCTCAATTTTAACTTTTTTTTATTTCAGGCTTTTATAATTTAAAAAATAGGCGACCTGCACACATGGGGGCGCACAAGTCTCTTCTCCAACTTTGGTAGTAGATTTCAGCTTTCCAGCAGCAGGGCTAGGAGCAACCAACTTCCTTCACCGGGATTTCACTCACTATCTTTCAGCTTCGACTGTTGCAGCCTAGGTTTCTGGACCTCCCGATTTTGATAGCTCTTTGGCGGATCCAGCAGGACTTTTTCAGTTTATTATTTTAATTTTGATATTTAGAATTAAAACAGTTATTGTTATTTAGAATTAAAACAGTTATTATTTTAATTTTTTAATTAAGACCATTTTAATTAAAACAGTTATTATTATTATTTTAATTTTTTAATTAAGACCATTTTAATATTTAGAATTAAAACAGTTATTATTACTTTAATTTTTTAATTAAGACCATTTTAATTTTTTTATATTTAATTTGGAAGATTTTTTAAATCAAAAGGGGGGTAGAGTTATTTTCCGGATGATTGTAAATTGAATTTTAGTCGAAATGTGACCCACCCTCGATTCGGACCGATGCGGAAGAAAAGTCCACAATCCGTCTGCACTTGTCCAGAGACCAGAGTAGTTTGAACAAATCAACGAGATGGGAAAAGTGTTAATTATGTAGAGCAACTTTAGATTTGTCTGAACAAAACATTAAATAATGGACACTGCCTGCCCGCCCGCAAAAAATATCTCACGACTGCCCATTTCTCACACGGGCAGCAGTTCGTCGCTTGGCTTCGACGGGCAGCTCCACGCTCCAACACTCTCCTTTTACATAAATACAATGTGAAACAAAGCGCATTTTTTCTCTCGTCAGCCACCACCAACAACAAACCACCTTCCACGGTGGTTCAATATTCGAGGTGGAGGAGCGCCGCCGTGGACTATTTTGGTTGCGTATCGGGAATCGGGTTTGGGAAAAAGGATAATGGGTCAAGGGCTAAGCTGCGGGTCCAGTGAGGAGCTGGGGATGTTCAGCGCTGTGCAGTTGGGGGATGTGGAGATTTTTGAGGAAGTTCTGGAAAGGAATTCAACCCTAGTTCATCAATCCACATTGTACGATCGGAACTCGACTCTGCATATCGCTGCTGCCAATGGACAGATCGAGGTGCGGTGCGATTACAAGAAAAAAAAACCATGCTTCTTGATTTCTTTCTTGGATTTAACTGAGACGAATTCTGTCAAGTTCACTGATGTTTGATCTGTTATTATTATTTTTTTCTCTTATTGGTTTCAGATTCTTTCGTTGCTTCTGGATCGATTGAACCCGGATGTAGTGAATCGGCACAAGCAGGTAGTTTAATTGGTTGTTGAAGTCTTTACTAGTCCTCCGGGTGTGAATGATATTTTTGTGATCCTTATGTGTTTTTTGAAATGTACAGACTCCATTGATGCTGGCGGCAATGAACGGAAAGATATTGTGTGTGAAGAAGCTCATCGAAGCTGGTGCCAATGTATGTATCCAAGCTTACGTCTTTTTGTTGATCTGTTACATAAAAACACTTCTCTTTCTCTCTGGAGTTAACTTTAAGATTCGTGCGCCAGATTCTAATGTTTGATTCAATCAACGGAAGAACCTGCTTGCACTATGCAGCTTATTATGGCCACTCTGATTGCCTTGAGGCCATTCTCTCAGTGGCCCGGACCTCCCAGGTTTCAGCTTCATGGTAAAGGAGAGCCCAAATTATTAGTTGTCTATCAGTTTATAGCCTGACGGCTTTTGATCAAGATCCCACAAACAAATTCTGTAGGGGATTCTCCAGATTTGTGAACATTAGAGATGGCAAAGGAGCAACGCCGTTGCACCTGGCAGCCCGCCAACGCCGCCCTCAATGTGTACGTATGCTGTTGAATAGCGGGGCACTTGTTTGTGCTTCAACCGGCGGATATGGGTAATCTATCTGACACAAGAACTCATTTTTGAATTCAGGTGTTGATGAAATTGTATAGTGATTTATTTTCAATTTCTGCAGTTTTCCTGGCAGCACTCCCCTTCATTTGGCTGCAAGAGGTGGTTCTCTTGATTGCATCAGAGAATTGCTTGCATGGGGGGCTGACCGACTTCATAGAGATGCATCCGGGTACTTTCTTGAGCATTCCAGGGTCTTTAAATAAAAATTGGGTTTGAAGTATTTTCATTTCTCGACTTTCTTTTTTATCTGTAGTTGTTGACAACCGAAGTAGTTTTGCTTAATATGTCTTCTATAATGTTCAGATTCACAAAGATGTAGGGTAGTTTGTATGGTTATGGACCACTACTAGTATGTCATGTGGTCTGAGTACCATACTTGTGTTATGATTCAGGCGAATACCGTACGGAGTAGCTTTACGGCACAAGCACGGAGCATGTGCTGCTTTGTTGAACCCATCGTCCTTGGAGCCCCTCGTCTGGCCATCACCTTTGAAGCTCATAAGTGAACTTAATGAAGAAGCAAAAGCTCTTCTAGAGCAAGCTCTAATGGAGGCTAATAAAGAAAGGGAAAAATCAATCTTAAAGGGAACCGTTTATTCCCTGCCATCCCCATCAGCTTCGGATTGTGGGATTGATGATGACACGTCGGAGGTAACAACTTTTGTGCTTGATAATAATGTCTTTGATGCAGACTTCGAACCTTAAGATCACAAGTGACTCCAGGCATTCTCGAGGGATTTCTTACATTCCAAAAACTACAATCCTCTTCCTGCTCAAGGGAACTTTTTTTAGCTATCTATCATAATTCATACTTAATAAATCGGAATGAAGACATCATATTTTTGCTTTCTGTTTTGTTTCCATGAATTATCCAACTAACTGCCACTGATTTTCATCATCTAGGCAAGTGACACAGATCTTTGCTCCATATGCTTCGATCAAGCATGCAGGATTGAGGTTCAGGAATGTGGCCACCGCATGTGTGCACAATGCACTCTAGCCTTGTGCTGCCACAACAAGCCAAACCCGGCGAATTCTTGCCAGCCTGCACCTCTCTGTCCTTTCTGCAGAAGCAGTATCATCAAGTTGGTCGTGGCTAAGACTGTAACTGAATGTGATATTGATCATGAGGTTAACTCCTCAAAACCTCGAAAATCATGGAGGTCCAGAAATCAAAGCGAGGGAAGTAGCAGCTTCAAGGGCTTGTCCTTTGGGAAAATGGGACGTGGCTCAGGCAGGATTGCTGCTGATAATGAGCTCCTCGATAAACCACCAATTTTAAGCCTTGATACATGACAGAATGTCTATCCTCAAGTAAGGAAAATAAAGGCGAAATGTACTATCTGTCTATATATATGTGCGTGAAGATCTGCATCTGTTTTGTACAAGAATCAAGAAATAAGCAAATGCACTTTTGCAGGTTCGCATCAGCAAGTTTCTCGTTTGTGGGTCGAAAACGGTTGTTGCTTCTTGGTGCTCTTGTTTCCTGTTTGGGTTGTAGGAAGGTATATTCGTTATTCAATATGATTCAATGTAGTGATGTCTAGAAAATTGCTTCTGTAGCATCCATGAAGGTGAAATGTTGCAGGGAAGTTTTGGACCATGTATAGGGAATTGCATTTTGTTTTCATTGCCCCTTACTGTTTGTAATGCACTATAAAATGCTGTAACAACTTGTATGTGGGATCAACATTTTCCTATTCCATTTTGAAAAGAAAGAAGGCAGCATATCTTGGCTTCATGTGAGCATTTGTCCACTACTGGTTGGTTGATAGTATTCTTCTGCCTTTGTGATTGTTGTTGATAGTTGAGACAGGGGGGAGATAAGGCTATTATTTACATGGGACCCCAACAATTAATGATCTGTCACATGTCGTTGCACAATGCACGCCCATGCTTCTGACTGATGAACTTCTTATAATTATTCAGACTCAGATCTTAGGATTCCATACATCTGTATCTATCTGTATAATAGTAGTATAACTATAGATGCCTTTGTATTCTTCTGTTTTCAAATACTATCAATTCTTGTATTTCCATTAATTCCAAATTTAGTGTTATTCCTATAACTGTAGCCAATATAAATGAAGGCATGTCTGCATTTATATTTAACACAGACAGACAGGCGGTAACATACTCATTACCTATTTTTTTCCCTCTCCTTTAAACATCATATAATTCGTTCCACTACTCATGCCAACTATTTCTTCCCGGAAGAGTCTACATAGCCGAAGAGGTCGGACTGGTGTTAAGAGTTCAGAATCTATGTTGGCTTTTATTGTTGGCAAGGGAAAGGGGTGGATCTATGATCATCTATCTAGGATTCATCAAGATTCAAGAATCTTCTTTTGGGTTGCGTGGAGTGGAGGAGTTGTACAACAAGTGCATCTCGATGATAATGAAACCATGTCACAAATAATTGAGATTTATGTATTTTATATTTAGGCGTGGCCCTATTGTTTGTGATTTTATCATAATTTTATACAGATAAAATCTCAATAAAAGCCAACATAGATGCTGAACTAACTCAGGATCTCATTTTCGATCTTGATGAATCATAAATCTGAGTTGGTGGACTCCTTTAACTAATTCTGACAATTTTATCATTTTCCTCATTTTCGATTACATTTTCGGTTTGGCGTAGTACACCAAACATTTTCCATAATGAACTAACTCAGGATCTCTTTCTCTCGCTCTCGGAATACAATTCAAGTGTAAGATGGTCTCCCACAAGTATTAGAATTGAATACCTTCCAAGCTTCAAACTCCTCTGACATCTTTTTCAACTCTTATATCACCATCTCTTTCTCTTTCTCTTCACGGGAAGATAATAATGAGTTAAATCAGGATAGACGTCGGATAGCAGCAATTTCACGTAACAGATGAAGTTTTTTTAACACATTAGACGTGTACAAAATCAGACACTTGTTCTACTTAACTACGTAAATGATTGTGACATTCAGATTCAGTGGCGGAGCAAGAATATCACTGTCATGAAGTGTGGAGGTCATGCTTGATTACTCCGTTTCGTGCCGCTTCTCATTTTTCTATTTGTTCCACAATGAGCAACTGGGCAAAAATGGAAGATTCCATTGTCTTGTCTGGAATTTGGACAAAACAGCTAAGAGTGAGCAGATCCATGAAATTTAGTATCTTGCTGTTAGAAACTCGTGTAGATTTATCAGAATCCCTTTGTCGTAAGGGTTCTTGAATTGTATTTCAGCCACATCTTGGTCTGCAAATAGAGTAGCGCAGTGAGAGAACTCGGCCAGTGGAGAGTCCAGCAGGAAGTTCGGAAGTATTTGCAACTTATACACATTGAAACAGAAGCTGCTAGTTATGGGAAGTTTACCGGCATGGGAAACGAGTTCAATCTGGAACTCCGGATACTTTCTCCAGTTTATCTGCAAAATATATTAAGATCAACTCCTTTTGCTGACTCGTTAATCAAATTCAATCCACGGCCATCCATAATGCAGCAGTAGATGGTGTACTGATCTACAGATAAATCTCATTTTAGTCATGTAATTGGATGGGTTTTGTTTGGATGAAAAGAGTGTTCAGGGCTATGTCGATGTATCACAGATGATAATTCGACTTCCCGGAAACATCACAACCCAGCAAAGGAGACGAAAGTAAGAATGAATCGAGCAAGACTGGGTAGTCACAAGGATTTTGATGATAACGATGGCTTACCCATTCATCGGTTTTGATGTTAAAACATGCACAATAGATGTGCCACATGATGAAAACAGCCTACAAGTTGAGAAAGATACTATCAGATGAGATGAACAACGATTCAACTGATTAGCTGTAACTAGTGCCAAGATAAAAAGAGGTACTGATGGCAGCCGTACCTGCCAAACCACTTGAATTATACAAAACAGCGTCGTACCGACCACAAAATTCCTGGAACCCGTTGTCTGAAAACATCAAGGCAAATTTGGCATCACGTTTTAGAAAGATTTAAAAAGTTGTTTGAAACAATTGATGAAAATCAATGAGATCATATCAACAAAGAGCATCCATATGTGGAACCAGCGAGGCATATAGTACCTTCCATCCATATTCATCCAAGTTCAGAGACGTAGCACTACCTGTTCCTGAAGGGGATCAAGAGAAAAAAAAATTAGATAAGCTACGCTGAAATGCAGTGAGGATATGATAAGAACAGTTCAATTACATCAAAATGATGAGAATACAGAATTCATGGGCGGCATAGCAAGATGGTTTGAACTCACACCAGAAGCACATGCCACAAAAGATGCCTCTGAGATGACAAATCCAACGAGGAGTAGTATGAAGAAATCATGATTTCTGTGACCTGCATGACTAAAATCGAATTTTAGCATAATAAAATAGACCAGGACAATGAGTTCAACGTACAGAAAGAGCTATCCAAACCTATGCAGTTCCCAAAAGCAGGACAGTGGTGATCGAAGCCCATAACATGCTTCCTGCATTGGCGGCAATATCTCACTCTCCTGAGTACTGCAGCAACCTGGAAAACAGCATATACAGTTTTCTGTTCACAGTAATTTCAGGAAAAGTGTGTACTGTATACTCATCCATGAATTAAAACTGATATATGATTAATCCAATGAGAAGAATGTGTTACGAGAAGTCCTTACATGTTCAACAGAAGATTCCTGCATAACAGAAGTTGAAATTATCAACTCCTGCAACTGAAAATAAAATTTCTAGAAGCTATTCTGACAAATCGAATCAGTTAATTAACTTGCAGCACCTCTTCCTGGGCTTCAACTTCACCTACATGACTTTGAACAAAGTGGGAAGCAGGAGAGGGGACAAAGCCAGGATCCATTGACATAATACTGCAACCAATATGATGCAGTTACTAAATCCTAGCGTAACATGACAGAGAAAACATATGCAAAACATATTCATATCACTGTTGCAACTGAAAAAATAGTTATAATCTTTCCATACAGGCCACTTACCAAAATAAGCCAGTTATCAGCATCATGATCTCTATGTTAAATATAAAATCCACCATAAGAGACACAACTGCAAATTAGAAATTTAAATTACACATCTGTATCGATTGAGCAAAAAAATAAAAGAAAAGAATAGTGCCCTGAATTTTTCATATTAAATCTGCATATAGCCGGCTACTCAGCAATCTGCTGACAGTACAAAAAATATGAAAATAACAACTTATACAACATAACCATAAGATGTCAGTGCCCATCATGAATAGATTATCTGTGATTTTTATGCTACTAAAAACTCAGGAAGTTCCTCTACCATGGATCGAGCTAAAGGCCATCAATAATTCTAGCGTTTTCATTCATTTCGTGCAACCATAGATCTAAGCTAAATGCCATGTCACCAATAGACATAAAACTTAAACTAGTTAAATCCAGAACATATTTGCACCAGAGAAATCATTTCCATCGACAGATATGTTCCATACTTTGCACATACAAAAATCATAATTTGAAGCTTGACTACCTTCACGAATCACAAGAATGTAAACTGTCCAGGTGAAAAAAATATTATAGAAAACAAACGCAGGGGCCGAAGCCTTCAGACCAGCAATTTTCTTGCAGAACCTCCCCAAACCCACCATCATAACAAGCAATAGAACTGCAATTGATCACAACACGATGTAAAGAAAAAAAGTCATCAGACTGATAGGGCAATGCCAGACTAACATGTAATCAATAGTCCAAGATAGATATAGCACCCGATAATGTAAGCAGAACGACAACGTTTAAGGTTGGGAAGAAGAAGGGAAGCATTGAAAGCGTGATTTGGGTAAACAAAACAGAAATTAGAGAAACCAAACAGCCAACTATACGAGAGTTAGAGTTTGCTTTCTGGTTTCTGTCGTAAGGAATTTCTTCATCTGTTCCCAGCATTTTTCCGATAGAGTATCACGGAGAGATCCTGCTTCGGTAATGAAGAACTGCAAATGGGCTCAAATGCTAGGACCATCAAAAGTCCAAGAAGTCATTAACAATAAACACCACTTGTCTCTTTTGTATCAATTCATGATTTCGTTTTTGGTTATCTTCATGTCTACTTACTGCACAATCCTCGGTCTCGTGTTTCTTTCATCTCAGACTGTGTTTTTGTCTTGTGTTGTCCTGCCCCAGGCCACCTGCCGGGCAGACTTTCCTAGACCACGAGTCTCTCCGTTTTCTACTCGTGTTTCTTTCTCGGTCAAATCTCTGT
Organism: Pinguicula primuliflora; assembly: GCA_025802335.1. NCBI lineage: Eukaryota > Viridiplantae > Streptophyta > Magnoliopsida > Lamiales > Lentibulariaceae > Pinguicula > Pinguicula primuliflora. The sequence continues at coordinate 1,962 of JAOYMZ010006362.1, read as the reverse complement.
TGTAATCTCTTGATTCCCGCTTGTATATTGTTCCCTCTTGTTGATCGACAATTATTATCAAAGATCAGAGAAGAAGCCAAAAGCGGCACACACAGTTTCTAAAACAATTTATGCCGGAGGATAGGCCTTTCAATTTGGGTTTAACATTGGGGTTCGAGATTAGTCAAATTTCAACCCACTCCCGTTTTGATTCGGACCCAACGTCTCGAAGTCCGAAATTCTGAATAAGATCTGTCATCCGGATGACGGATGAGGCTTGAATTAAAAAATAATAATGTTTATTTTTTTGTTGCACAATTTAAAAAAAAACTTAAGTCTTGATTCAATTTAATCACAAAAAAATCATTTTCGTGGATTCTAATCGATAAATTAAGACAAATTTAAAAAAATAATATTTATTTTTTTATTGCACAACTTGAAAACAAACCTAAGTCTGGATTTAAATAATCAATTTCCTAAAGAGAAATGTTACATGCACATAAGCATTTTGTAAATAACCTGTACATCATGTCGTTCTGTATTATAGTTGTTTAAGTTAGATGTCGTTTTGTTGGATATGACAAAATTACCCTTATATGAAACGACATCCGCTTTTGAAAAAATCTACACAAAACGACATTATGTACAAAATGGTTATATACATGTATCATCTCTCTTTCCTGAAATGCAAAATCAGAGAACCAAACCAACATAGTCCACAAAGAGAAGAAACCACAGAAAAATAAAGCAAATCGAGAGTACTCAAATTGTATTTCTAACTATTTTTTTAATTAGGTTAAAAAGAGATTTTCCTTATATTTCTAACTATTTTTTTTATATTTTATTATTTTTAGTTCGGATTTCGGGCTGTCCCGTTTAAAATGAGACAAGCCCGATCCCGTCCCAAACTAGATTCGGGACCTATTTTTAGGGTCCGAACCCGTCCCAAACTCCTTTCGGAATTCGGGATTCGGGCTTTAAGCCTGGCGGGCCTTGGGACAATCCCGAGACCCGAACGCCATTTGACCACCCCTACTTTCAATCTCGAAATTATATTTTCCATACGATACAGACCCAAAAAATAAAAATAAATGCTAGATGTACTCACTAATTAAATACACAAGTCAAAACTTACCCCCCAAAAGTACTCAAAGTCAAAACCAATTACCCATTTCGGTTTCTACCGTTTCATAACAAAAATCTATGGAGTGTTTGCAAGTTCTTGTGCTTATATAGAAGTAACTTTTCAGAAAATCTTTTAGAAAAAAGAATTTTCATTAAAAAGCTGAAAAGTGTTTGCAAAATATGCTTGTCTACAGCAAAAATCAAAATACAGTGTTTGCAAAATATGTTTGTCTGCCGTTTCATATTATTAATTTGAAAGTTACATTTGTAACATAAATTTAACAAATGCTGGATATATTGATTTTTTTGGGAATATTGAATTGTTTAAGAGGGTACAGATGTCTTAAATTTAATATTTTAAGTATTTACAAAAATGTCACCGCAAAAGACACTCCAAAAGCTACCCCAGAGATGCTTTTGACTTTTAGGCTTTTTTGACTTCTCCACGCAAAAGCCAAAAGTTAAACGGTAAAAGCAAAATTTACAAACACTCCTAACTGACTTTTCAACTGGCAAAAGCCAAAAAGTACTTTTCTGTGGAATTTGCAAACACCCACTTAAAACTATAGCTCCTTTATGTGATACATCTCACCCCATTATCAACCACATTTTTGTAACTTGTCCATTAATTGTATGTGTGGCGCTTCTCTAACTTAACTATGACTATTATGAGTTTTTTGAATTTACATGGACCAGTCTGGATAGTCAAATTACTCATGACTCTGGACTCACATTATATGGAATATGTACTTGGCTCCTGAGCTTTATCAGCCAGATAAAAAACAAGTTTCATGTAAAAGAGACGTGGTCTGTGGCCCAAACTGTGGGTTATGGAAACAATTGTTTACGAAGTTATCA
>JAOYMZ010006352.1:0-22732 GCA_025802335.1 Pinguicula primuliflora | reverse complement strand
GTAACATGCTCTTGTAGAATCCTCACACCTATATGGCAGTAGTGTATGAGAATCACCTATATGTGTTCAAATAATCCAGCCGAAATCATTCAGACATAGAAAGCATAACATGAAACTGATAAAACTGAGAAAACTAGAATAAAACTTCAATAAAAACGATCAAACATTGTTTAGGCTCGGCTAAACCGAGTCCCAAGTTGACAAAGATTAGCTCATGCTCGAGGCATGAGCCACAGAAAGCTCAAAAAACACAGCAGCTAATAGAATCCATCAGCTATGCAGTTGAAATCAGCAACAAGGATCAACTTATGCACTTCTGGTATTACGTTCTTCTTGTTGCCTTTCCGGCTGTATCTCTTGATGGTTTCTGAATGAGAATTGTTACTTACATTTAGGATTTTATCCATGCCAAATCTCAGCTCTGCCCTCCAAGCCAAACGCATGATGTGAATTTTTGATGACGATAGAACTGTCTTTCTGATACAGTTCTATATGTCTTCACATTTGGTCCCCAAAGTGGTGTGGACGGGTTCAGGTGCACCAGAAGTTAACATGAGATATGATCCTGAGCTCGTGGGCTAACTCCTGGCAAATGTTCAGATTCATCCATGTGCCCAAGCGAGAGATATGCAACCATCTTAAGGATAGGACTGTCAATAACCAACAACTTTACTGGTTCTGATAATCTGTGTATAAGTCCCTCCAAATGCTGTTTTTAGCGTTTGATCCCCGTCAATATTGTAGATAAGGACACAAAGAATATCTCTGTGCAATGGCAGGATCGCCCTTGATCTGGTCTGAGAGATATGCTTGTTGGATGATTGAGATGCATCCTTCCCTCTCATTTCCTCTTTTGGCAAAACATCTTTTGAGAAGTAGCTAGCTTTTCTCCAAATAGCAAATTGCGGTCCCCTCTTTTCTTTGGCTTCAAGTCTTGTGTATATATGTATCTAGCACGAGCCAAATGTTGCATAAAACTCTTTGGACTTGATTTTGTACACCTTTGGGTCACACTTCAACACTTAACCGAATTCCTTGCTTCCTTTGCTCTTCAAGTCTGTTTTCTGAACTAGTTTCTATTGAAATGCTTCCAAAGAGCAATTCCCTCTCGAATTCTTGATTGCTTGGATGTATTGATCCTTGATTTCGGTCCTGACTCTGGCCAGAGTGGCTCCTAAAAATTCATAAGTCCAGGTTGTTTAATTTCAGCTCCTAATTGCACAGTTTTGATCAAGAGTCCTTCAGTTTCTGTTGCATTGCAAATTTATCCTGAAAGAATCATCATAGACACAATTGATCCAGTATTTGATCATAATTGAAGTGTTTAAGGCATATACTGATATGAAATGATATGCAAATAAGGCCTAAATCCCTGTATGAATTTAGCCCATCAAGGACCTCTGGCTCCGATCCATTTCGTAAGAAGAAATCGAAAGGATTGTGAAGAGGAAGGGAGGACGGAGGGGGACGAAATCCTATGTTTTTCTCCTTCATATTTTTGATTTTATTAATAAAGTAAGGAATCTTACAAACTTGCATCGAAAGTGAGCATAGCGTAGAAAAGTACAATTGCACGGCTTACTAAAATAGAAAGAGTCAATTAGATCTCTTATGATGTGACACTCAAGATTGAATTAGCCCAACACTCTTGATTGTTATAATTAAAGAATCGAGAGTGAAACAGTAAATGGGCCAACCTAAAATTAGAGTTGGCACAAAACACTCAAACCTAGTGCGTGGACTGGGGGCTGGAAGCTGCGGCCGTCAGTCATGCCGGAGGGTGAAAACTTGATGGAAGCTTGCCGAAACAGTCGGAGATGTCGGAAGTTGGATGGAAACGCCAAGAAGTGGCCGAAAATATCCGAACCTGGCCTGGAGCCACCAAAAATGTCGGCAATAGATCCGACGGGAATTGGAGCAGGAGACACCTAGCCACGAGCAAAATTGCCAGATACTGGACGGAAGTGCCAAAAAATGGAAGGGAGCACTGGAACTAAACTGCAGCGCCGAAAAATAGACAGGAGCCGCCAGGCCCGAGCAATAGCGTCGGGAATTGGGGTTGTGGATAGGGGAGGAGACGAGGCAGCCATGGTCGCCACCAGAGGTGTGGGGGGCACCGGACCTTGTTGTCATGAAACAGGAACTGGGGGAGACCACCGAAAATCGGCGAAACATGGTGGAAAATCGTGAAACTGGTGCAATTATCGGAATTAGGGGAGCTTGGTGGAGCCGCCAGAATTGTTGAATCTGGGGCGACTGCCGGAGCTAGAGGGTCTGGAGCAAGGGGACACAAACAGGATCTACAATGGAGTGGAGAGGCAGCGGCCACCGCCGCCCAGCAATGAAAACCCCCTATTTTCAACTGAAGTGTTCTGGGGGGATGGAGGAGAGAAGGGAGACCTTTTTCTCTTCCGAGCTCCGCTATCTGAAATATGACGAAATCCATGTTTTTTCAAAAATTTTGATTTTATTAATAGAAAAAACAATTATACAAAACTAGTACCAAATGTGAGTATAGTTGTGATATGTACAAATGCAAAACACAAACATAAAAAGAGGTAAACCTCTTCAGATGGGCCAATCCAGATTGAATTAGCCCAACCCAATTGACTGCTGGAGTTGACCAGGAGGGAATTAAAGAATGGGCCAACCCAAGATTAGGGTTGGCCCAAAACACTCATACCTAGGGTTTTAGTGTGGGCGCCACACACACGTGTGTGCGGCCGGAAAAAGCAGTCGGTGACCGCACAGGTCTTGCCATGACCTCTGTGGACATTTCCTGGGGTGTGGTCAGGAACAGGAGCCATCGGGAATAGGAGCCCCTAGGAATAGGGAACTGGCGGAATCTGGCCAGGGATTGCCAGAATCTGGGAACTGGACCGCCGGAATGGGGAACTGGGAAGGAATGGTAGACTGGGAAGGAACTGTCGGGAAGAAACGGTAGACTGGGAGCCACCGAGAAGGTATTGGTGGAAACAAGAAAGAGTGCCTCATACTGAGCAGCAGGTGAGAGGAGGCACCAGAACAGGGGTGGATGGACTGCTGGGGCGGGTGCCTGGAACAAGGGGCACCGAAACAGGGCCGGAAACAAGTTGCCAGAACAGAGCCGGAAATAGGATGCAAGAACAGAGTCTGAGCACTGGAACAAACAGGGGCGACACCATAACAAAGAGGATTGGGTAGGAGACGGAAGTAGGAGGCGGAACCGGAATAGAGACGGAAGCAGGGGTCACGAACAAGTTGCCGATGATGGTCGTCGTCCGGAGAGGGTTGGCGATGGTGGCCTTGGCTGCCGCCCAAAGAGAAACCCTAAATCTCACGGGAAGGAAAGTAGAGAGAAAAAAAATCCATGTTAAGACCTAATCTTTCTCCCTTTAATTTTCCTCCAAATTCTTTTCATTTTTTTAAATTTCTTTTTACAGGAATGATACATGTACATAGTATTTTTGTACATAATTTGTAATAGTATCACCCATCATAATTTGTTTGGGCCGGTCATTTTACAATGAATACATCTCCCCTATTAATTGCAAAACGATCTCCTCATTTAAAAAATGTTTTATAAAACTACACTATATATAAAAACATTATGTACTTGTATCATTTTTCTTTCTTTTCGTTTGGGCCCAATTAAATAAAATACAAGGTGTGGGAAAATTACTAATAAACTGGACCATGTTTTTTGAACGGCCCAGTATATAATTAAAAAATGAGTTATTTATATGTTTAAAAAATGAGTTTTATTTATTCTATGTGCAATCACTATTCACTGTGTGCCATAAAATCGTTATATTTAAAAAATATGAGTTAATTGTGTTTAAATATGGATTCTTCAAAAGAATGAAAAATGCTGTCTAAAAGGTTGGTATACGAACACCCTAACTATGAAGAACCCAAAGAGGTGTTGTATGACCACATATCACACGCAAATCATTGTACCTTGCATATGAACTTACTCAAATACAAGATCAATTCAAATAACCTGTTATGAAACATATTCTCACCATGAACTTTATTCTGCGTGAATTAAAAGAGTATGGAATTGACGTTCAATTGAACATTCCAAATTATCATTTTTTAGATTCATCCCTGCTCACATGACACCGCTCATTTGTGGTGCCATATTACGGTGCCTCATCCCAGTGGTAATCGCCGTCGCCACTGCTCATGTTTAAGAATTAAATAAACACCATTAGTTTAATTAGACTCTTGTCTCTTAGATTTCCCTCACATGCACTCAGATGGAAATTCGCTGCTTCTGACAGTTTCCGAATAATATGTTTTCCTCGTGTCTTCTATAATCTATAGAATAATAATAATAATAATAATAATTCCTTATAGCAGCTCGAGGACAAGTCAATTTTTTCTCCTGTTAAAAATGCCAACCCAGACTTGATCGCAAATATCTTCCTACTCCGACGGTGGCTCCGCCAATACGAACTTCTCCAGCATGTTTGCTTAAATGCTGTTGCTCAAGTTTTCTACTACAAATTCTTGTATTCGAAAGCCGGTTCCATGGAGTCGGGTAGCTTGATTGATGGATATTATATCTTTTGTGATTTGTTTAAGTTGATTGTTGAACAATCTCAGCATTCCAAATTTTTTATTTCTAATTCTCAAATTCCTTGACTTCCTGATATTTAGTTGTTTCTTTCTTGCAATCCTTCGCTCAGTTCACACAAGTTATAGTGAGTTTATCCCTTTGCATATCTAGAGAAATTTTATGGTCGAGTGTTAGGTATTAATTAATGATGTTATGTTCAGAATTGTAATTGTGACCATTGATTCACGACAATCCGATGGTGAAGGTTAGAATTCTGGACTTAATATCATTAATGCTACCCAAAAAAACTGCATGAAATTTACAATAGGAAATACACCCTCTTAAGTTATGAGTTTAGTTAATGATATGCAAAATCATTCTGAATTTTAGGGCATGACATTGATTATCTTGCTCGAGAAGCTCGAAACCGGTGGCTGAAGCCAGTTGAAGTGCTTTTTATATTGCAGAACCATGAGGAGCACCAGCTCACTCATCAAGTCCCTCAGAAACCTGCCGGTAATTAAATTGAGAAACTTTTGCACTGTCTCATCATTGGAAAGAATTTCTTTTGTCGCCTAACCAATACTGTGAAGAACATGAGTTTTGGATTTTATTGACTAACAGGTGGATCTCTGTATCTTTTCAACAAAAGAGTCCTAAAATACTTTCGAAAAGATGGTCATAATTGGCGTAGAAGGAAGGATCAGAGAACTATTGCTGAAGCACACGAACGCCTTAAGGTTCACTTGTCTTTTGTGTGAACATCTCTCTGTCAATGGTGAAGAGGTTTCGTCCTCTTGAAGTGTTACCTTCTATATTGCATATCAAGGAGTTGTCAGAAATATCTGATGGAATAACCTTTGGAATATCATGTGATCAAAATTTCCTTAGGCAACAAAATTTCCACTGTTCATTACATCGTAGTCTTTCAAAAACATTTCCATCTAGTCTATTATAACAAGTAAACAATGTTATTGTTGATGCGTCTTTAAGGAATGGCTTTATCATCAATATTGTAAGCACCTTCAAATTCTGCTCTAAATGAGGCTTCGATTATTTACTGTTGAGCTTGAACCATATGAGCAATTGTCTGAATTATAAATGAGGGCATGGTAGTTTGGCTGACACATTAAGAACAGCAGCTTGAGTTTGTCATTTACCTACATTTTTCCTTTGTGCGTTAAATAGGCTTCGTTAATGGTTGACATTTTAACTGGACAGGTCGGAAATGTTGAAGCCTTAAACTGTTATTATGCCCATGGAAAAGATAACCCTAATCTTCAAAGACGAAGTTTCTGGATGTTGGATCCGTAAGTATATTCTTCGATAAATCTCTGGCAAGTTGAAGTAGAGTTAAATGAGGCGTAGTCTTATCCATCTTTTCTTGTAAAAATGTTTCCTGTCACCAGGGCGTATGAGCATATTGTTCTTGTTCACTACAGAGATGTTGGCGAGGTACGCTTTTTTGAGTCTTGAGGTTTCCCTGTCTTTCATCATGGAAATGGTTTTCACATAGATTATAATATGTTTTGGAATGGAAATTGTTGTTATTTATGTAATGCCTAAAATACTCCAAGGCTAGATATGCCTTCAAGTAATCATTGGATAAAGAATTTTCTGCATTATATGAATCCTCCGTGACTTGATTTTATCATCCATGATTTCTTCCTAAAAAGAGTTGAGAAGTCTCATGCGACATTGTAATGGAAATACAGGGTAAGCAGGACGCTGGATCATCATCAGCATTTCCGGGACTGTCGTCTTCTTTATATACTCCTAGTCCCTACTCCTTTGTTACTCATGAAACCGATTCTTCTGTGTTCATTGATGAATCATATGAGTTGCATACTAATCAATCCAGTCCCAGCTCTGTGGAGATCAGCTCAAGTCAAGTTCAAAAGATCAACGGGATAAACCAGTCGGATATCAAAGTGAGTGAAAGTGAGCCCAGTGGTTCACCAACTCTGGCTTTTAGTGAAGCATTGCGGCAAATTAAACAACACTTGAGTTTAGACGATGATGAAGTGACACAAAATAATGAGTTCTATGATGAAAATGAGTATTCAAATGACTACTTATCTGGTAGAGAACAAGATGATCTGGAGAATATGCTTTCTCAAAGATCAGGTGCACTATTCCATCTTATATTTTGCTTTTAGCATGTAAAATAAACATCCGACTGAAAGGAAGGGAGAATATTCAGGTCTAACAACTCTAATTTTCAGATCATGTAATCATAAATCATCAACTACCACAGCCTGAGGTATGCACTTGGGACAAGATATGTCATAGGTCGAAGATGCGTGGTAGTTCCGGGAGATTTTCAAATTGTGAGTATCGAGCTCAATTTGGAGAACATGACTCTTGTATGATTCTGTAGCAAAAGACTCTTATTACAGTTTTTAAAATTAGAGTGTTTAAGAACTCTGATGGTTATTTCACTCAGCCACCTTCTTTGATTATACAAGATACAGGTTCTACAAGACATCATGCATATTCACCTCTACCACACCCTTATCAGACCACTCCAGACTACTATTCATATCTACGTAACGAAGATGTTTTGGCGATTCCTCCGGAGAACGGCATTAATTTGGCCATTCCCCAAACACTGAAATATACTATCCGTGAGATATCTCCAGAGTGGTGTTACACCTCCGAGGGTGCAAAGGTAATTTTCATGAAAATGACACTCAGTAATAGCTTTTTCATTGTTTTCATTGTGATTCTCTCTTAATTGTGGCTGAACTTTCGGTGGTAAAATTGAATAGACATTTTGGGGGACTTACAAAAAAGAATATGGTGTTGCACATGTTCTAGGGCCAAATCACTAGTTCTTTTTTCTGGTTATATCATGTCCTCGTGGAAGGACACTTCATTGAAAAACATGTTTGCTCAGACCTGACCCAAGAGGTTCACAAATTCAGTTTCTGTAGCTTTTATTCATTTTTGTTCAGTAGGAAACCTTAAATTTTCTGTTTAGCTATTTACGTTCTCCTTTTATTATTGTGTAAATGTCTCTATACTTCATTCTTAGAGTGCATTTTTGTCTTTGAGAATTCGGTTTCAGTTGATGCTTATCCTCTATGATATATCATTCATTATCTTAGATCACTGGATAATATTATTAGGTGGATTCCCGAGCATGGTTTTGCTTATTCAAGTTGTAAACTTTCATTGAAAAGTTTTTGTAATTAGTATTTTATTGTTATTTTCAGTGACTTCAGTTAATTATTTAATTAGAGACTTAAATTTGAACTGTACTTGCAGATAATCATTGTTGGATCTTTCCTCTCTGATACATCGGAGTGTGCTTGGACTTGTATGTTTGGTGAAACTGAAGTTCCAATCCAGATTATTCAGGAAGGTGTCCTCTGTTGCCATGCTCCGCCGCATTTGCAAGGAACAGTCAATATTTGCATTACATCGGGTGATCGGAAGGCCTGTAGTGAAGTCAGGAAGTTTGAATACCGTGCTAAGCCTAATGCTTGCAATCACAACGATCTATCGGAAGCTGAGTCTAAAAGTTTAGATGAACTCTTGTTGCTTGTTAGGTTTGTTCAAATGCTACTGTCTGATCAGCTACTTAAAGGAGATGCCTCTTCATCAACAATTGATTTGGAAGGAAGATCTGAAGTGGGTGAGGATAAATGGAGCCATGCCATTTACTCAATTTTGGACGGCACTTCAACATCATCAAGAACAGTTGACTGGATTCTGCAAGAACTTATGAAGGACAAGTTACACGTTTGGTTGTCATCTAGACGGCATATGAATGACCATGAAATTTCTTGTTTATCAAAGAAAGAACAAGGTATCATACATATTATTGCAGGATTGGGATATGAATGGGCATTGCAGCCTATTCTGAGTTCTGGAGTGAGCATTAATTTCCGCGACATTAATGGATGGACTGCGCTTCATTGGGCCGCAAAATTTGGCAGGTATGCTTGGGTTTAGGGTGTGTGCAGTGAGATACTCACTGCACACTATGCAGCGCCCATGTGGCATAGCGGGATTGGTGTGGGAGGGGGCCCAGTGTTCAACACTCTTGCGCAGGCCTGCATATCGACCAATCCCGCAGTGCCACATGGGCACTGCATGGTGCAGTGACTGCACACCCCAAACCCGGTATTCTTATTTTGAACAACCAAAGTTGCCTCTAGATCTATTTTTTAAGCTATCGTTAATTACTTGTCACAGAGAAAAGATGGTTGCTGCTCTGATAGTTTCTGGCGCATCAGCGGGAGCTGTTACAGATCCCAACTCACAGGATCCAACTGGCAAAACCCCTGCGTCAATTGCTGCAGCCTGTGGCCACATGGGACTTGCTGGCTATCTATCAGAAGTCGCAGTAACTAGTCACCTTTCATCCCTTATGCTGGAGGAAAGCGATCAATCGAAAGAATCCGCGGCTGCGGAAGCCGAAACAATGTTGGATTGGTTGTCTAATGAATGTTCCTCTGCTCGTGAGGATCAGGCTTCACTTAAGCATACTCTGGCTGCGGTTCGGAATGCTGCTCAGGCAGCTGCACGCATACAATCTGCATTTCGTGCTCATTCATTCCGAAAGAGGCAGCAGAGAGTGGCAACAAAAACTTTATTAGCCGGTGCTAATGAAGATGATTACTCTATATTAGAAAATGACATTCAGGGGCTTGCAGCAGCATCAAAGTTGGCATTCCGAAATACACGAGATTCCAACTCTGCTGCTTTATCCATCCAAAAGAAATATAGAGGCTGGAAGGGTCGAAAGGACTTCATTGCATTGCGCCAGAAAGTTGTCAAGATACAGGTTCCCCCCTCTTCCAATTAAAAGAAAAGTATCAAGAATACATCAACCCCGTTCTTTCCTTGCATCTCTAAACTATTGTTATTTACAGGCTCATGTTAGGGGCTATCAAGTTCGGAAAAATTACAAAGTTTGTTGGGCGGTTGGCATACTGGATAAGGTTATATTGAGGTGGCGAAGACGTGGAGTTGGTCTACGCGGTTATCGTCCTGACTTGGAATCGATTGATGAGAGTGAGGAGGAAGATATCCTTAAAGTGTTCCGCAAGCAAAAAGTGGATGCAGCTCTTGATGAAGCTGTCTCGAGGGTTCTGTCTATGGTTGATTCTCCAGATGCACGCCAGCAGTATCATCGAATTCTTCAAAAGTTTCTCCAAGCTAAGGTAACAAAATGAAACCTATCCACTACTTCTGCTCGAGAAGGCGGTCGCTTAGGCGCCACGTAGGCGCTGGGCAGTCGCCCTTAAGTGGACGCTTAGGCCGCCTAAACGCTAGGCGGGTCCTGACCGCCCTGAGACCGCCCCAACGCTTTCTCGAACACTGTCCACTACACTGCCTTATTTTTTCATCTTCATCATCATCTTCTATCTGCTGAAACGAGAATCCTGGCCTGGCAGGCTGAGCGTGGAAGTGCAGAATCCGATATATCATCTTTTTCTCTTCGTGATGAGATTTATGAAATCCCCCACGTGGATAATGATGATATTTTCACCAGCTGACGTGCGTGCATGGAGTAGGAAATATTGCTGTTCTCTGGTGTGGGCAAAATCACAGGTACAGAAGGAGATAAAAACAACTGATCCATCATTACATTTAATTAATATATATTAGTATTTTCGCGTGTGAAGCCACTTCAAGACAACATATATATAAACCTAATATCAAGTTTAATAGGTAGGATTTTGTAATTATCTCATTAAATCTCTTGTTTAGTAGATTAGATGGTTAGGAAAAATATTGTGTGCATGAGAGATGATTTTGAAGTCCTATGGATCATAGATGATTATTATGTAATTATGTTGATACTTGTGTTGCTTTTAACGATATAAAGGGATAATTGTCGGTCCATACCGGTTAGGAGAACTTAGATTTACTAGTATAAATAGGAATTGTGGGGAGAACTTATTACCTTGGACTCAAGGTTTTAATGGTGACACCCACATTCCTACCAAATTAACCCCACACGCACATCCGCATACACGAGACCCAGTTGTCCCTGGGCTCGATTTATTTAAAGCCCGTTGACCCGAGTGTTATGGACCGGGCGGCCGTTGACCCGCAGTTAGTTCGGGCCGGCCCAGTTTATATGAAATTTATCATTGCTAACTACTTATGTAGTTTGTTGTTTTTCCTACTATGAACCTTTCCGATATTAGTAGGGTACCTTATGTACTAATTTCTGGACAATGGACGCAATCTCATGGAAAAAATTTCTTCTAGAAAGTTGCAAAGTGCTTCATAAGGTGTATTCTAAAAAAGAAATCACGCAATTAAGAAGAGCTAAGACAAGATAGATATTACGGTTAAAAGTTCGAAAAAAGATATAGCGATGTTTTGTCAAAAGGACTTTTGTTGCTTAAATGCATCTTCAATTTGTAGATAAACTTCTTATAGATTTTTTTATGAGATTTGGAACTGTATATATCTTCAAGAAGGTCAGAAAATTGAGTTGGAATTCAAAATAGTGTCACTGGCCAATAAAAATGGCATGGTGGCTGAGAGGTGCGCCATGGCTGGAGGAAATGGACTTACCGATTATTTTGGCTCAATTTCTTGACCATCACCTATTAGGCTATTCACAACCATGGAGAAGTTTCCTTCCTTTTTATCTATACCTATCACATCAACTCATTTTTCCCTCACTCCACCTCATCTTTTTTACACCCATATTTTTTTCTCTCTAATCTATATTCCATATTCCACTCTCTATATTTTAATTTATTTTATATATTTTAATTAATTATAATATATTTTATTTTATTTTATTAATTTTTTTTATGTTATGTCGTGAAAAGAGTGTGGAGGGAAACTGGTTCCCACATGAGGGGAGGGAAATCCCTCCCCTTGTGGTTAGCCTTACCAGGTTTCAAATTCAAAAATAGCTAATGTTGAACTCATTTTTAGACCCTCTACGTGGATGAATAGCGTCACATGGGCAAGGCAAAATGGACTTCATTGAGAGAAGTAGCAACCTGGGCCTTTGTTGACCTATACGACTATCCCTCCTCTTTTGGGCAATTGGAGAGTATACAGTGAACTCCTTACTGTATACTATACAGTGCTCTCGTGACATTGCGGGATTGATCGGTTAGCGGGCCCGTGCAAAAGTGTTAAACATCGGTCCACCTGCCGCATTAATCCCGCAGTGCCACACGAGCACTGCATAGTGTGTAGTGAATTACCTCACTGCACACACCCCAAATCCCCTTTTTGGTGGGAACCGGTTGCTGGTTCCCACCTTGTCCAATTTCCATGGACAACATGGTTGTGTGTCCATGGAAATTGAAAAGTGGAAGGTTCCTTCCAACCACTTTCCATGTATATTGGGTCAATTATATAAGTTTGGCACCAATATATATATATATATATATATATATTAAAATAATAATCCCCAATATAAAAAAATAAGATGTAGATTTTTTAAATTTTGTACACATATGATTTAAATAATATAGATAAGATATAAATTTTTTAGATTTTGTGTAGGTAATGTATTGTATTATTTAATTATTATTTAACAAAAAAGTATGATAAAATAAATTATAAAATAATAATAGTGAAATTGTAGGGATAAAAAAAATTTCTATGGTTGCGTAATATGGAGGATAGATTGGAGAAAGAAAATATGAGTGTAGAAAAGATAAGGTGTAGTGAGAGAAAAGTGGATTGATGTAATAGATATAGATAAAAAGAGAACAAATTTCATCTATGATTGTGGATAACCTAATGGTGTATTCTCGGCCATAATTTTTAAATTTCAAACCTTGAAAGTGTCCTAGTAGATTGAATTTTTATACCTAGTTGGGTGGTAAATAACTAAACATGGCCAAGGAAATATGGACTTTGGCAAGAGAACCCACCCACGCTCCTTCCGACGACTATGAACTATGCAATATAGGATTGTCCAAAAAATACCGTCGGTACCGGTCTGACCGGTACCGGTGCCGGTTATCGGTACCGATCGGGTACCGGTACCAGTACCGGTACCCAAGGTTGGTACCGGTTTCGTAACCGGTACCGGTACCATAAAAATTGGTACCAGAACCGGTACCGATAAGAATTAAAAAATATATAAATTAAAATATTTTTTAAAAAATTTTCAATAAAAAAAATATTTTTTATTTATTAAAAATTTGAAAAACGGTACCGGACCGGTACCGGTACCGAATAGAACCGGTACCGGTACCGAATAGAACCGGTACCGGTACTTTTTTGATCAAGTACCGGTACCTTTTTGATCAAGTACCGGTACCTTTTTGATCAAGTACCGGTACCGGGAACCAACCGGTACTGGTACCGGTCCTGTGCAGGTCCGGTACCGGAGTACCGGTTGGACAGGCCTAATGCAATATGGCTAAAATCTTCGACCGTCTTGACCAAATCCGAATTGTGCCGCAAGAAAACTTCATAACACACTCAATTGGGCGGCAAATAACTCGACATGACTAGGGAAAGTTGACTTCTCTCCAAAAATTTGTTCAATCACTTCATATGGCCGATGGAAATATGGACATGGGCTTCTAGGATCAAACTTTGCTCACGACTCCTTCTCATCTGAACTTGGATTGATCTGAAGCCTTACCAAATCATCTATGATCATTAAATAGAGCTTCAAGTTGAAGGTTTCTTCAAAAAGTGGCTGAATGTGGCCTTAAATCAATCTTCATCTTTAGCCTTGATTTCAACTTGCTTCAAAAACTTGTTAAATCCACCAAGCTAGCACAAATAGATGTGAGGCGATTGTGCATTCAAATCAGGCTAAACATAGAATAAATGTAAGCCAAATGGTAATAAAAATCTTTGAAATGAAGGTACAAAGTATCTTTCACCTAATACATAAATCTGAGTCTTTTTACCTGTGCTCATGTAATTTAAAGTTAGTATCAATCTGGCGAATTCATCTATAATTAGAATATTTTTTTTTGTAAATCTTACGATAGTGGCCGCCATGCAACCGGGCGGTGCAATAGATCAGTTAAAACCATAGAATGTAGCTCAGCACAGTCAAAACTCATTATTCACACGGTTTTGTGAATGTGCATGCCAAATTACTTTTGTTGGGTTGGGTGGAGGTGGGGGCGGGGGAATCTTTCCTAATTAGGAGTTGATAAACCACAATGATCTAATTAGGTGATGCGCATATTTGATAAGTGATGCGCATATTTGATAGGTGATGCACATATTTGCTAATTACGCACGCTAGCAAATATGTGCATCACCTATCAAGTATGAATTGTACTTTTTAACGTACATGTAATATTGTACATATGAAAATTCCTCATAAAACCATAGCATGTAGCTCAGCACAGTCAAAACTCATTATTCTCAACGATAACTGTTTTGTGAATGTGCATGGGGTGGGGTGGGGGGGTGGGGGGAATCTTTCCTAATTCGGAGTTGATAAAAACCACTATGATCTCCCAAGCCGATAAGATCTTCCTCTGAATGATGTCGTAGTTCTGTCAGGTTCAGGGGTATTGTTCACTGGAACTCCAATTTTCCACCTCGCAACAAGTTTATGTCTAAGGAAAATAGTCAAGGAAGATTCAGTAACCAGTTGAAACATGCAGCAATCAACTTCTGCTATATCCATGTATGAAGAAAAAGCGACCAGATATCGATCCCACTATATTGATAGGTGATGCGCATATTTGCTAATTACACAAGCTTGCATAAAGTGGAACAATCTTCTCATTCTGTTGATCTGTTGAGGGGTGGGGTATCTCCTCAGACCTTGCCTAAGGGCGGAATTTAATGGGTATGTTTGGTTTGGTTTGAGCAAGCTTCCAGAATGCTGCATATCTATAATCAAAGTGCTGAGAATAGAAAAGACAACTAAATCGAAGGATACAGCCATGTAGGCGTCTTCAGTATGTTCCTTCCACCAGCAAGTGGATGCAATATTGTTAGGAAGTAATAAAGATGCCCAGCAATGATACCCAGAAGATCAGGCATGAATGGAGAGCCAAATAGAACATCCAAGCAGAGCATTGTCCATGGCAGATAAAATGCCTGAGACGAAAATGCAACTGTTGATAACCACAAATAGGAACAAAGTAGAGAGATCTCTTCTCCATATTAGGATCCCTCAAAGTACCTTGATAGTCACGAGACCGTATATGTTGATGTTGGCGTTTGGGTACTCTCTACTCCACACATACACAAGCATGAAAGACAGTGATATACCCAAAAAGGGAGACTCAAAATAGGGTATGGCAGATAAAACCTAGAAAAATGAAACATTGAAATGTGAACAAGATGATGGGGAGAAATGGCTTCTGATCACGATATATAAATGGCTAATCTTAACTATAAGTAAACATAACCAGAGTTGAGGATCACAGGGAAGTCGGAAGATCAATGCATGTAATTGTTAACAAATTTAACTTCAAAGTAGAAAAATTCAAATATCAAAGATGGAAATTATGAACACCCTGTGCATTAACCGCCGCATCTTTTATATGATCAAGAGAAAAATAATGCACCAGGCAAACAAGCAATTGTAAACAAATAAACATGAAATACCAATATAGAGAAAGCTCCGAATAACATCATCCACAAGAAATCAGCTGTGCGCCTTTGGAAGGGTCCAGTTTCCAGTTGAACTCCATACCTTGCTCTATAAAAGCAATAAATGCAGTAATAATAGCAACGGAGAGAATCGGCTCATATTTTAAAATCAGGTGAAAATCGAAAATAAGTTTAGCGAACAAACATCATCAAGAGGCGGATCCCAAAATTCATAGAGAACTTCCCAAGGAAAAAGAAGCTGGTAACTAACCGCCAAACCTGAGTAAAGTGACAAAGTATCAGAATAGGTCTAACAAATGAAAATTTCAATGCACTACATTATTATCGAATAGAAACAGATATAGGAAGGTCAAAAAGAAATAACACGAGACAGAGAAGAGAAAAAATCAGTACAATATTCATGCGAAAAAAGGAGATCACGAATTTGTTTTTACGGTCGGAAAATTGCAAAACCTGTCATCGAATAAATTTCATTTATTTCTGAGAATGGATTTAAACCATCCCTTGGGAAATAAGTGACTAACAGCTCCTTCGACAAAAGTACAACAACACTTAACGAATAAAGAAAATTGACTCTCGAGCACTATGATGCTCTGTTCCTTGCCTGAACATGAAAATTTTGCTCTGTTTTCCAAGCACATTATGTTATCCACTTTAAGCTTGAGGGAGCACATAAATTAAATCACACCTACTTTAAATAAAACAAAAATGAGGGCCGTAATGAAATATAAGATGTTATTCCCTCTTCATCTATTGAGCTACCAGACATATAAGAAAACAGGCGCTTATGGTGATAAGTATGGTTAAATTACTGAAATCCATTATTTCATGACATATATTGAAGGAGGATCTCAATTATCAAACATTTCGATTCTGTCAGCTCAGCCACCGACCTTATTGCCAGCTGACCTACTTTCATTCTGCATTTTATTTTCAACAACAGATGAGTGATGACTAGTGAAAAATATTATGAGCCTTCAATGGTAGTCATGTCCTCATGCAAAATTTTCACATTTCGTAATAGAAGTGCCAGGTCAAAAAAGGGGAGTGGACAAAACCGTGAACAAAATCTAAAGCCAACTCATGGCGTATAGTCAGAAAGTATATCATATTATCATCACGTATAGAGATCAATGTCACAGCTCCAGTAGATCTCTCCCTAACCAGATTATCATATATCTCAAATTTAACAAGAAAATATATGTATCATGTAGCACATTATTATTCTAACACGGTCCGAACCAGTAGTCTTTTACTAAGTCTAGGGTGTGGAGTTGCTGTTTCTTTCCAAAAGTGGTAAAAGTTCCCTCACAGATTTTGTATTTGTGTCGCGCAGATGGAAGGATAGCAAAATGGAAAATAAATGGAGAGTAAGAAAGAACTACTATGATGCAGTCCTGTTCTTCGACACTGAAAGTACAATCCAATAAGGCATCAAGGATCTAAAACATCAAACGGTATCTTATAGCCTAGCCACTGTAACTGTCACGAATAAGTGGGACTGCCGTAATAAGAAAGTTACCTCAAAGTTCAAGAATGTGAGGGAGGGTATATATGCAATTTGTGCAGGATGAAGTAGTCCAAACTGGCATGCAACAGTGACCAACAGGCATGCTGTCCCATATGCTTTGCTTATAGGTGGAAGAGACTGATAGTATCTGTATACAAGAAAATGGAAGATTTGATATTATAATGATTGAAACGGTGAAAATCAATGAAGGCTTGTCATTCAGCATATATCATAATTGAATCCCAAATTACAATTCTGAAATCCTTGACCTTTACCATTGGAACGTTATGTAAAAGATACCACTTACGTAGCCGATACACATAATTTTTTTTTTTGTTAGCCGATAGACATAAAGAAACAGAACAACTGAAACTTACAAGAAAATTTTAGATAAGTAGCTCTCAGAAATTATTAATGAATAAACCAGATTCTCTGGAATGCCCCGCCCAAAATATTCAAGGTAGAAGGTCATCACAGTTGAGCATTGAGAATTATTTCATTGTGGATGATCCTTGACCATCTCGATATATCATAGCACGTCAGTGCTCATCAAATAACATCTGCATGTCTAGATTCGAGACGAATTGCACATTGTTCATGATAGTGCTTGTAAATGTCTTCAACATATTTTCTTTTACTCTATGACCAACAGTATCAGTTTACCATAGAACCCTCGTTTGAATAAGAGAATCATGTTTGAAGCATATTATGACTAGAAACTTTCTTCTTTTACATGAAATTAACAGATCGAGTATTTCCAAATTCATTGTTTGAGATCATACCCACAATTGTGGCACGTGCAATCCGAATATCACCAGTATCAAGATATAATGACTGGCAATCCGCAGCCACAAACAAAAAACAACATAATTACTCGCGAACAATCAAAGTTCATTCTTGACAAAATCATCGGGCATAAACATTATATTAAACTAGAAAAGATAAATAAGAATTACAAAAACAGGTAGGTCAGTAAGAAATGCAATCACCGCTGGTACGTATCAAATATTTTCACTGCAGATCTGTTTCTTATTCATAATCAAATAAAGTAGGTTGTCAGATAGAGAAAATACTCAGCCGGTGAAGACATGGCGAATCTCTGAAATGAGTTAGCTTAAGCAATTATCCAGTACGTATAGGGTACACAAGCAGGGAGAAGATTTATCTTCCGTGGACTTCAAAGCTTAACCCCGAAGGAGCGAGTAATAGAGAAAGCAAAATCGTCGGACGAATTTAGACTATAAAATATTTTTATTTAAAAACGGATCAGCAGTGTAAATTGTAATTTGGTTGTAGTTCGGTTTAAAGTCATTTTATGGAGTTTTGCAAGGGGCTTTTGTCTTCCCTAGATAATTTATAGCGGTCTCGTTCCACTATGTATACTTTCATAAGTCGTGGGCAAAATACATAATTATGATTGAGTTTGATTTCGATAACTGCTGGAAGATTGTGATCCTCTGACTCTACTGCGGAGGATGAGGAGGAGCCACGGTTCTTGGCTTGTTGTTCCATAAATTTAGCAAACTGTGCGGCTAGTTTGCCATCCGGATCTGTGAGCGCTGATATTTTATCACCCATGCTGCTCTGTCTGCCGGAATTTGATAGAAAGTAGGGATAGTCCTAGGTAGATGACGAAAAACAGGATCATTCCTGCTCCGATACCATAATAAGCGGAATTATATGCGAAATTATAAATAACGCTAAAGGTTTACATGGTTCGACAATAACCTACTCCACGGGAAGAGCTCTTTCTATTTTTTTGTTGTGTTTTTCTTCTTCTCTTTACATGTTTAAATAGAGTTATACAAGATCTTCAATATGGAAATCCCTACCAATAAGGGATGTGATCCCTACAAATTAGGGATCACTACAAATTAGGGATCACACAGTATAGAAAGGATTTGATTAAATCCTTTCCTTAACAACAATATCGCCATTAAGCTAGACATGTCGAAGGCATTTGATTGAGTTTCTTGGCTACACTTGATCAAAATACTTTGTGCCTTTGGCTTTGCAGAGTTTATCATTGATATCATCTGGAGGTTGCTTTCAAATAACTGATTTTCTGTCTTGTGGAATGGTCAAACTCATGGGTTTTTTCATTCCATAAGAGGTGTGAGGCAAGGAGACCCTCTGTCTCCTGCTTTGTTTGTCATCGCGGCAGAGGCTTTGAGCAGAGGACTAAATCAACTCATATAAGAGAAACCGTGGTGTGCTTACAGAACTCCTCGTGGTTGTATAAGCATTTCACATCTTGGCTTTACAGGCGACTTTATCTTATTCACAAGGGATACTCAACGTGCTTTGAAAGAAGTCATGAACGTATTGGAAGAATATGAGCAAATCTCTGGACAAGAGGTGAATCTGCATAAAAGCAACTTTTTTATATCAGTCAAAGCTCCTTCTGATCGGATTACCCATATTACTGAATGGACTTGTCTATCCCATAGTAATTTCCCTCATAAATATCCGGGAAATCCATTATATAGAGGCAGGAAGCACACAAGCTTATTCTCTTCATTGATATTGAAATTTCAAAACAGATTATCTAATTGGAGCTCGAAATAACTAAGTATGGGAGGTCGTTTGATTCAAATTCGACATGTATTGACCAGCATACTAGTTTACCAGTTTATGGTTATGTCTCCCAGTAAGCTAGTTATGAAGAAGATGGAATCCCTCATTGCTGATTTTTTATGCGGAGCAGTAGATGGAAAGAAGAGGAGACACTGGAATTCTTGGAAAAGAGTTTGTCTTCCTCATGATGAGAGTGGCTTAGGAGTTCGTAGGTTGCAAGATATATGTACTGCAATGATTATGAAATTTTTGTGGCAATTCGTGCAAGGATCTTCTACATCTTGGCTAAGTATGGAAAACGGGAAACTCATCCTAATTATGCACCTAAACCTACCAACTCTCATACTTGGAAGAAGATGCTGGAAATCAAAGGTCTAATGGTTGAGCTCGGTGGTTTGTTGGCAATGGTGATAAAATCAATCTCTGGTATGTTCAGTATTCAAAAAAGCGCTATGCGAATCCTGGATGGCAAGGGGTCGATCAACGCTTAAGCGGCCTATGCGCCCGTGTAAGCGAGCTTTTAAGCAGCCTAAGCGGTAATTTGGTAATGCAAGTACCTATTCTTGGTGACGATGATAAGGCAATTTGGGAACCTAATTAGGAATGCAACTTCAGCTTTCGTTCTGCATGGAACTTAGTGAGGCACAAAGCAATCAAAAGGCATTTACTTACCTATATATGGGATCCTCACGTTCCAATCAATGTAAGCATTCTGGTCATGAGAGCATTGTTTAACCCATTGTCGGTTGATAAATGTGTGCTGAGTAGAGGAGTGCCTCTTTTGTCCAAATGTGTTTGCTGCTATTATCAACCATCTGAAGAAATTGTCGATCATTTGTTCTCATTTGGAGAAATGGCACAATTGGTATGGAGACATTTTGAACAAAACTATCATATGCCTGAAGCTGTTGTTTTTCTGGAAAGTAGGCTGCAGATTTGGAATTTTCATGAAAATACTCAAAAGGATGTTGCCGCACTAAAATATTGTAGGAGAGTCTTGCTCCTGATCATCACATGATGCCTGTGGAAAAATAGGTGCAAAGCTAGATTTGAAGAATCATCTCCACCTTTTCATTCGGTCATAATAGCAGCTGAGGAGCTTCTTGGCAATATTCTAATCTGCACAAAAAGGCAACGTTCCAAACTTTCATCTGAGGGCTACAGTGTCAAACCTACTGATAAGCCAATAAAGACATGGGACAGGCCGATATATAATTGGTTGAATTTTTCTCTGTCTTCTTCACCTGGTTCTGGAACAATAGGACCTGGAAGGATAATCAGAAACTTGGCTAGGAAACTGGTAGCTATTTTCACTACATGTCTCCCCCGAAGTCTTTCTAAAATAGATGCAATAGAGCTCTATTTATTAAGGTTAAGACATGAATGTCAGGCCTCTGGAAGTTGCTATCACACCTCAGCAAAATTTTTTATTAGATGTTCATGGAAGGAATTTTATTCGTTTTCCAGAGTCCAGGAGATAATCCGCAGCACTCCATCTTTGCAGTTTTTTTGCAGGGAGACCAAGCCATAGAAAATTGCCTTCCCTCTAACTAAGTGGGGGCATACTAATGGTGATAACAACTTTTATGCAGAGGAGGAGCTCCCAATTGTTACTAGAAGGATCCTCTGCGATGAAGCTCAGACGTACGCCTGAGTATTGAAGCCTAACAAAAAAGGATATGCTGAAAAGCAACATGTTGTTGTTGGACACCAGAACTCAATGAAGTTCAGCGTTATGGGAAAACTCGGTTGCCTCGGCTGCTAGCTTGATTCCGACAGTGAATCGATTTGCGATCTACACTTTCACG
The DNA here is from genome assembly GCA_025802335.1 of Pinguicula primuliflora. NCBI lineage: Eukaryota > Viridiplantae > Streptophyta > Magnoliopsida > Lamiales > Lentibulariaceae > Pinguicula > Pinguicula primuliflora. The sequence continues at coordinate 1,752 of JAOYMZ010006352.1, read as the reverse complement.
GAGGTGAAATGCTAATCCCTTAGCAATCACCTCCGACCAACGAAAATTATGCAATGAAATTTGGATTGAAACTGAACTTTATTCCATGCTTGAGATACATACGTATTGTTGCCATGATGTTTGATGTTGGGTACAACACACTGAGTGGGACTAAAAACAAAGATGAAAATTGGTGCATTAAAGCTTTCTAATGCAAGTCCAATGAGGTAGAGCAAACCCTTGAAATCTCGGTTGCTCATGGATTCTCACAAGTGAATCCTCCTGCGGTCAATTTTCACTCGGAGGTGTATGCTAGTTCTCTAGCACGCATCTCCGGCCAAGCTACCGCAGCTGGTTGATTTCTTAAAATGTTCAAAGTGTTCTGGAAGTATTTGATCTTCAGAATGATTTTCTCCGTTTTGATGGTGATGAATGATTTTGTTGGTTTGTTTCTCGCTTATGAGCAACCTGGAGTGATCAAGGTATCAGTGAGGAGAAAAAGCGGAAACCAAACATAAAGATTTCATAGAGGGCTGTACAAGTGCAGCTACATAGCAAAAATGGAACACTACTTGGCTGTACAAGCACAGCTACATAGCAAGCAAACAGTGAAAAAACGGAAAAAAGCACCTTTAGTTGCAAAGAGCAACACAAAGAGGAAAAGGAATGAAAATGCACCAAAAGAAGTAAAAGGGAGAAATACACCTTGGGGAGTTGCATTAATAGAGATAAATTAAAAAGCCTTTAGTTTGTTTGGTTTTTTATATGTATTCTTGGTGGAGAGGACCTGAATCCTACATGGGGATGCAGATTCAAATCTTACTTGAGGCAAAATAATTTATTTTAGCCACGACCTATTACTTTGATCCTAATTCAATCGGTTCGTTCGTGAGGGTTGCCGTGTATGAACCTCTTTTGCACTAATCAGACTCGAAGGACTTGGATACCAATAGGTTATCAAAAAAATAATTAAAAAAAACTACAAACCGATGACTTCTTGTACAAAGGTCGAATCACTCGCTCTCATTCCTGCAGTTGTAACACTATGTACGCGAATTTTTTTCCGGTGCCGAATTTGCCGAAATCCATTATTGACCGTTGGATCTGTGCTTCAACGACCGAGATCATTTTACTTAAAATACCATAGATTCGGCACCAGAAAAAAATACCTATGCACGCTTAATATCGTGGAGTAATGCAGCACACACTCGATGATCGTCGTATCAGACATGGGAAACCCACTAAACAACGACACACACACGATCGATACATCCATCCGCTCATGTTATGAATACTAATGTTGATCCCCAAATAAACAGATTCAACAGCCGTGAAGGCCAACAACTAAACTGCCCAGCCTCTTGCACTCATACCCGCAAAACTCTACATCAAGAACATAACTTCAGATATACCAATCCAAGAGGAGTGCAAGTGGAGCGATTAGCAAGCATCCCAGAGCTTTGGTAGAGATGACTGATTGTACAGAAGAAGTGTAAGGTTTCGCCTTGCTCAACGTTGAATTGCTAGAGGTTGTTCTGTTGTTCCTGTGTGGGAAAGAGCAAGACAAATAAGTTCAATTAACACAAAGGAAATGGAGATTCACATTAAGCAGCAGGATAATATTATTTGTACTCTCAAAATAGACACACTTCATAGACCCGGCAAACATCACAACCACACAAGCACAATCATTTTTAGTGTGTGTTTGCAATAGCTTTTGCAAACTGCTTATGGCTGTTGCACTGCTGTTTTATTTTTTGGAGTGTTTGTAAA
>JAOYMZ010006342.1:257-22735 GCA_025802335.1 Pinguicula primuliflora | reverse complement strand
GCTCGCCGTCTGCCGGATATCACCCGTGAACCTTCCAGATGGTCAAGCGGAGTGCTCCCCCCTCTCTCCCACACCCTAAAAGTGCCCCTGTTACCTACGTCCGCCCCTGCGTGCGTAGAAACAGGGCTCTCAATCCCGTCCCCCCCTTGGGTGCGAGACCGAGAAGAGGAGGGAGCTCTGGAGTAGTGGCTCCCCATGGGAGAAGCGAATCCAAGCCGCGTCATAAGTTCACTTCTTTGATATTCTACTACCGCTACCTTCACTCTGATTTCCAGCCATGTGAGAGCTGTGGCCTTCTGTTGAAAAATTTCTTCATTTCGCGCCGACCATAGAGTCCAGCAGGTCGTGATGAACCAGCTAGCTCCTACAAAACCAGCTGAGGGGGAGGGATGTGAAAGGTTAGAGCGAATCCAGGACAGGGTACATACCTCGGTCCAGAATTCTTGTTGCAGTTCTGGCTTTAATCGGTGCCACACTTGTGCACTCCGGTAACAGTCTTGCATAACGTGCAGCGTTGTTTCTACACTGGCGCATAGGTGGCATGCTGGGAAGCTCGCAATATGGTGATGATGGCATTTTGCATTCGTCCAGAGGAGATCACGGATCAGTTTCCAGGCAAACAGCTTTAGCTTTTCTGGAACTTTCAACCTCCAGATAAGCCTCTATATCTGGTCCGAGGGCGTCCACTCCTCATCGCTAATCAGTTCATATGCCGAGGCCATGGAGAATGCACCGGTAGGTGACCCTTTCTAGATAATCCAGTCACTGCCAGCCATCGGATTTGGCGGGGGGATTGCTCTAATTGCGGATTGCACGTCTTCTGGTACGAGCTGGGATAGTCGTGACCAGTCCCACTCGCCATCCACTGCACTAAAAGGGGATACAGAAACATATAAGTTGGGCAATGGTGGGGAGAGTCTTACCTGATTCACAATAGGACCAATGGTGGGCAGCCATGGATCAAGCCAGAATCTGCAAGATGCCCCATCACCAATACACCATGCCACCCCTTGGAGGAGGATTGGCCAGACTTTTCGTAGATGTTGATACAATCGTGATCCTTGTTTCTTTGGCAAGTTCCGCAGATGGGGGATGGATTGGAGGTCATACTTTGCAATGAAAATCACCGCCCACAGTTTTGGGGCCGACGACAGAATATCCCAGGCCAACTTTAGGATCAGAGCCATGTTATTGTCCCTCATCTTTCGGAGTCCGAGGCCCCCCCGATTTTTGGGTTGACAAACCACATCCCATCTGGGTGCGGGAGGAAGGTTGTTCGATGGGTCTCTCCCCCACAAGAAGTCTCTTAGCACCTGGTCAATGGCCCTCGCTGAGGATTTTAGCAGGAGAGTGGACTGCATCAGATACCCTGGCAGACTGCTTAGAACTGCTTGGCAGAGTGTGAGCCTCCGTGCGAGGGAAACCTTCCTGTTCTGCCAGCCTATGACTTTGTATTTCACGTGCTGGATGCTACTCGCTTCCTCAATTTTCCGTTGACGCCCGAGGAGGATGTCAGCCCCTAGATACCTTCCAAAATGATCATCATAAGGAATATTCAGGAGGCCGCTGATGCTGTTTTTCAGATGACCCTCCAGGTCTGGCGTGAAGAGAATGGTGGACTTCTCGCGATTTATCCTTTGCCCAGATACACTTGCAAACTGGTCCAGGGTGTTTCTGATGCATATCGCTTGGTCTAGGGTCGCCTCTGTGAACAAAACCAAGTCATCGGCAAACATTAAGTGGGAGAGGGGGATCTTGGAGCGACCGAAGGTTAACGGCTTCCAATCTCCCCTTTGCACTTTACCAAGGATTGCTTGTGAAAGTCTTTCTATACAAATAACAAAGATGAGCGGGGACACAGGATCACCCTGGTGGGCTCCGCACTGGGGCTTAAAACTCGGACCAAGCTGGTTGTTCCATAGAACTTGGAGAGAACCTGTGGTAAGCAGATTGGAAACCAACCTCACAATCTTGTCTGGTAGACCAGCGTCGGTAAGAGAATCCTGGATAAAGCTCCATCTTATTCTGTCAAACGCTTTGGCTATATCCACCTTTATGGCCATCCATTTCTTCTTGGCACGCTTCTTAGTGATCTCGTGTGTTGCTTCTTGAAGGATGGCTATATTATCGACGATGCTTTGTCCCTTTATGAAGTTGGTTTGATGCGGAGATATGAGGACCTTCATCACATCAGCCAGACGGTTGGCAAGTACCTTTGAAATAATCTTGACCGCAACATTTAATAGACAGATAGGCCGGAAATGCCCCGGGTTTGTGGGGCTATCAACTTTGGAAATTAGGATGGTACCCCCTTGTTGAGATGGGGGTCAATTTGGCCTGTCCTGAAGGCTCTTTGAACTGTCGAGTGAAGAGCTTCAGAAATTGTATCCCAATTATGTTAGAAGAAGCCAGGGGAGAACCCGTCTGGACCTGCTGCTTTGAGAGGGCCCATGTCAAAGACTGCCACCCTTACTTCCTCCATCGATGTCGGGGCTGCTAGACTAGCCAAGACCTCCTCCCGAATAGCAGGGAACTGATCTCTGCTCTCATATGGTTCCGAGGTTGGTTGGATAGCATCTTCATATAGGTCTCAGAAGAAAGATGACATAACCTCCGAGATAGAAAACGGATCAGTTGTCCACACTCCAGGCCTCATCTCTAACCTCATCAGACCTTTCTTGGCTTTTCTACCTTTGAAAGTTGAATGAAACAGTCTTGTATTCCTATCACCGTAAGCCAACCAAAGGGTTTTTCTGTTTTGTTGGCGCAGCACGTATTCTTGTGTCAAGACTTGTTCAAGCTCCTTCCTTAACCTTATCTCCAGTTTAACTAATCCCGGATTCAGATACAATGGATCCCGAACCTGGATGCCTTCCAGCCGACCAAGGAGCCGCCTTTTCTTCTTGTTCAGATCCCCGAAAATATTGAATTTCCAATCCTGGCTGTTGTTCTGAATAGTGGCCAGACAGCTAGCGAGGTCCTCTCCTTGGGGCCATATACGATTAAGCCAATCTTTCCACCTGTCATGTAGCTCCCAGGCGGATAGGTACGGGAATTGGGAGCTGGCGATACTGGATGAAGGGGGGTTCCCAAATGAGGCGATCACTGCGCAGTGATCAGAGGCAATGCGGGCCGAGTGGCACACCTTGATGCTCCCAAATAACTGAATGACTTCTTGATTATGAAGCACTCTGTCAATTCTTTCGAGGCATCGTCCTCTTTTCCAGGTGAATTTTGAGCCAGTGAAACCTGCATCCACTAGGTTGGCAGCTTCAATAAACGAGCAAAATCTAGAGCAACCATTGGAAGACTTACCTCCTACCTTCTCATTGGGGTGGATGAAGGCATTAAAATCCCCCAGGAGGACCCAAGGGAGCGTGCAAGAACCTGCAATGTCAAATAGGCTAGCCCACAAGTTGCGTCTAGTGGCCGCTTGAGGGCTATCGTATACGGCTGTACACAAGAAAGACGAACCCTCTTCCAGGGTGATAAGAAAATGGATGAATTGCCAATTATTGGTCAGAATATGTACCTGTAGGTTATTCTGCCAGAGGAGCCATATTCCGCCAGCAAAACCGATCGCCTTCACCCTGTGGGAGTTTGGGTAGCCCACGGCTTGAATGGCTTGATCGGCCTTATCGAAGCTGATTCTAGGTTCTAGAATAATTGCCAAAGAAACCTGATAGACTTGAGTGAAGTAGCGCAGCGTTGCTAATGAGTTCGGATTTGCCAATCCTTGGCAATTTCAAGATAGGATGGATGTAGTCTTCATTAAAACGATGAGAATAAGGAGCTGTGTTGTTGCCTTGTTCATTTATTTTTCCGCTTTCACGTTAATCTCTGAATTTCCCAACACAATCAGCAACGTCATGCACGGTTTCAGTTCCATCAGTTCTGGACACTGCATGCATCCTTTAATCAATTGGTGCAGAATTCATGGAATAAATCAGTTCCACCAGAAAATGCATTAGCAACCTTTAGTATCAAATTAAAAAGGTTAAAAAAGAATTACAACTATGGAACAAGCAAATCTATAGAATTAAGTCCTCAATTTATGATTTAATTACGAGAATTAAGTTATAGAAATCCATACCATTACACTCCCTGGGCGATATATATATGTCACATAAATACTGCAGTGGGGTGGATCATCACTTAGCTCCCTCCGGCAGTAATTGCTCCCATGTATGGCATAGACTTGTCTCAGTTAAGGAGATTATGGTGGATAATACTATCTGGTTTGTTGGTAATGGAACATAACTGAGTATGTGGTGGGATATTTTGCCTCAGAGTGTACCATTGGGGACTATAGCGGATAGTAATCTTTCTATTAGGACTGTTGATGAATTGATCATGGATCAGCAATGGAATCTACTTGACTCATCCAATGTATGAAGGAAAAGATGGGCAGATTTGGGCCTCTGCTACTGATGGTATTTTAAGTTTTTGGCTAACTTGAATGTATTCAAGCATAAAGTTCTGGCGAGAAGCAGATTCAAATCTATATGGAGAACTATATCCCTATCAAGATTAGCATTCTGGTGTGGCGAGTTCTGCTAAATGCATTGCCAGTAGACGAAAGAATCAGAAAATGAGGGATAAGTCTAGCCTCTCAATGCGTCTATTGCACTCCTCATTTTATGGAGGAATCAACGGAGCATTTGTTCTCATTCAGTGAACTTGCACAACGTATTTGGAATATGTTCGAACAGAAAATCGGTCTACGATCTACAATTGTTTCATTGGAAATGCGGCATGAGTTCTGGAGTAAGTCCTCGACAGGTAAAACTATTACAATTATCCACCAAATTCTTCCCCTGATTATATGCTGGTGCATTTGGGTAGCACGACGTAAAGTCAAATTTTAGAATGAGGCTATATCTTCTCAACTAGTTGCAAGAGAAGTTTTGCAGTTACTGAAGCAAACAGCAGCATTTTTTGGATTACCACATCCTGTACGTTCAGTAGAATAGGCTGTCATATTTGCATTAGGGTTACAACTTCCTTCTACACGAATATCTGCAGGAGTTCTTCAAGGGTGGTCGCCTCCAAAACCTAGAAAGTTATGGTTAATTCTTGCCACACTTAAGTGGGCACCAGTAGATACAATTGGAATGGGTGGTCTTATTCGTGATCATAAAAGCAGAATGATCGAAGGCTTTGCGACAGTGATAGCTATACAAGTTCAGCCATGTCTGGAGGCTATTCTTAAAGGTATTGAATACTGCAAGGCCCAAAATCTCAGTGGAATCGAGGTGGATATTGAGCAAAGCACCACACATCTTATCACAGGCGAAGGCTGTCCCTTGTGGCACTACCTTCATCATACCAAAATCAGAAGGTTATTGGAGGAGAACATGCATATTAGTCTTGGACAAGCGAATGGAAGGGCGAAGCAGGCAATGATGTTTCTGGCTAAATGAGGATAAGAAAATGACTATCATAATTTTTATTCTGAAGCAGAACTCATGCAGGCTTCATTCATGCAATGACCATCAAGTTTGAGTCATGGAATTGCATTAGAAGGTGCTCATCTTAAAGAGTGAAGTACATAGCCCAGAAGAAAAAAGAACAAAGGAAATATGACAATTTTGATCCAGGGTTAGGACAAGACACATAGATAGGCACTCACGGGGAGACACACACACATTTCCCTGTAAAAAGAGGCAAGTTGGGTATCGTACTCTTTTTCCTTCTCCGTATTTTCCTCTTACCCCAGAGGTTTGTCGGAAAAAGTTTTGAGGAGGTGGAACGATTTACCATCTTCACCTAATGGGGTTCAGATGTGTGGGATAGTGGGCCCAAATCCAGCTCAAGGACGAGGCCCAGATACAACCCAATTCGAAGCCCATTTGTTCATGCCTATTCAAGGCCTGAAAAGGGAGTTTTCGACTAGCCCATTTAATTTTACATTGCGCACTACAAACACCGCATTTGATTTTATATCCATTACACTCGTGCACAACCCGAATGATTTTGTTGCCTAAATACGAATAATCGAATGATGATAAATGTGTCTTTGGGTTGTGATTTCTGATCGAGCCCAATTTGACATTAATATGATTATTGGCTATGTTTTATTACTCTGGGCCGAAATCATTAAATAAGAATTGAGTCTTTTACTATATATGAGCGCAAACTCGAGTAGCCCAATTCCAATTTTTTCTCCTCTTGTAAACCCACATTTTATTCCCTTAAACCCATGTTTACATTTATTGTAGCCCACTATTTTTTCCTACGGCCCATACACTTGATTAAACTTTAGAATGTTCTAGTGCTCCTATAAAAAAAAACCAACCCTAAATTTATCCTCACCTTTTCACTTGGCTGTCACTTTCTTTGGCTCTCTCTAGGCCAACCATCTCTCTCACGGCAATTTCACTCTTTTGGCAAAGAACTCTCTTAACTACATTGCTCTCTCACTTGTTCTAAGCTCTCTTCTCGGTTTGGAAGTGTTATTCCGGTGGAAATCTTCTTGGTTTACCGATAATTTGGGCTTTCCGACGAGATCTCTTTGTTCTACCACCATTTGGTGTTGCTCGGTTGGGTTTGTAGTGTGATAAAGGCTCAGTTTCTAGACCTAGCTGACGGTTTTGACATTGCTATCGTCTTGTGAAAACATTGGGAATCGAAATCTTGTGTTGGATTCACCTTATAATGGGAGATTTATGCTTACTTGCTGTTTTTCTTTTAAATTTCACACTATTTTTCGAAAATCGCACTTAGAGAAGTTACTAGTTTTTTGTAGATCTGCTATCTTTTCGGTCCTATAAGTGGTATCGGAGCCAGGTTTTTGGTGGATCTGTCATTTTTCGACACTGCTTGTGTTTTTGAAGTCTCAGGTGATGAGGAGTCTTTCGATTTTTCGATAGATCTTGACACAAACTCTCAGATCTACTCGAACGATTCTGGATCTGTATAGATCCGAGGGAGTACATTCATATTTTGTAATTTCTGCAACTTTCTAGTTTCAAAAAACTAATCTTGTGTCTATTTTGTCACTGCATGTGTATTGGTGCGATAGATCTGTGAGAATATCACTCAAATCTACATGGCTTGTAAAAGGAGTCATTGGATCCAAAGTTCTTTTAGACTCGGATAATCTATTCTAGTGGAGTTTCTGTTAGATCTTGAAGCACTTCAGATCTGAGGGAGTTTCTCACTTCCTGGTCCTTTTTGTGTTTTTTGTTAGTTTTTCGATTAAAAACTCTTCGCGTTTCTTGAATTGTAGGTGTTGGACGACATACTTGTCGCATTCAGCACGATTCATTCGCCACCGAAGCCTTGGAAAGGCGATATCCTTACTATTGTTAAACCTGACTGTTTACATTTTGTTATTTACATTTCTGCATCTAACAATACCAGTGACTGTGCTACTGGTTTATGATTTATTTTCTGCAACTAACAATACCAGTGACATACTACTGGTTTATGATTTACTTTCGGCAACTAACAATGTCAGTGACATACTACTGGTTGATTACATATCTCATCCTGTTAGCTTGAGATTCTAGACATATATTGCATGTACCTTGCATGCGTGTTAGATTTTCTGATTTTTCGAAGCTAGTCTGGTTACCTTGTTTCGAAAAATCATCCTGTTTTTGGAAAGTTATAGCATCAATTTGTTGCTTCCGCTACATACTCCATTGTTTGTCTAGAAATCAAAACTGGTAGTTATTTAAAACAGTCTAGGACGATTGCTACTTGTGAAAATACTATGCGCTTATCGAAAACCTGACGTTTAGAGATTTTTGCATGTTATAGGTGTTTTAAAACTGCATTAAAACTCCTTATATCTTGCTATCTCTTTTCGAAAACAGTTCTTAGACTGCAGAATTTTAACTGGTTCTGAGTATCCTTATTGTAGCTGTGTTAAATTTTTCGAACATACGTTGTGAAAGAAAAATCAAGATAAATTCAATAAACTGAGTCTTAGAAGGATAAAGGACTGAGGCCTATACACACGGCCTCGTATAAGTATCCTGTTAACTTTTTAGTACACTTTCTGTGGGCCTGTGAGCATGAGGTGGGCCTGTGAGTCTGAGTTGTTTATTTACGACTTTGTGCACGCATTAGCATCACGACTTCAGAGGCATTTAGCCTATATTTGTTACTGCTTTGTGCCTGTGAGCACCATAGCTGTTATTGCTTTCGGGTTTTTTGCATTTGAGTGCATTTAGGGGTCTTAGAGAAGCGCCCTGTGAAGAGGATCCTTGAGGACCTCTGTGGAACATCCCGTGCATGCGACTGTGTCTATAGTTGAACTTACCTTCTCTTTACCAGTTTAAAACTGAGTAGACTCTTGAAAGAGAGATCCTAAGGCTGAAAAAGAGTTCATCTTGAACTTGAAACTGTCTACTCCTTGTGAGTATCTGAAATAATTGAAATACTTGACTTACTTGCCTAGTTTGTTCTCAAAAATTACAACTTGTGTACTGTTTTTGTTTAATGAAATTAAAATGAAAACTAGAGTAGAGATATCACTTTTTGATGGTAAGAAGGATTTTCTCTCTTGGGCTAGGAGAATGAAATCTCTTTTGTCTCATAACAAAGTACATTTTGTTTTAATCAAAGATGTTTTACAATGGCCAGAACCATATAGGGTTAAGGAAGATGAAATTAGGGAAGAGACTCTATACTTACTAATCCTAAATTTGTCTGATACTATTATTAAGAAGTTAGATGGATCTGAAGATCCTTTAGAGGTCTGGAATAAATTACATATCATGTGTGCTTCTAAAGATCCTGCGAATCTGTTTTTTGTCAAATGTTCTATCATCTCATATAAAATGGAGTCAGAAAAATCAGTTGATGAAAACCTTGATGAATTCTTTAAATTGACACAACTACTTAAAGGGACTGAGCATGATATTGATGAAAATTCACTAGCTATGATTTTGTTGAATTCTGTGAGAGAAGAATTTTCAGTAATTAAAAACGCATTGCAGTATTCTGGAGTAGTCCCTAAAATAGATGTGATTATCACTGGTTTAAAATTTAGGGAGCTTGAATTAAAAAGGGATAAACGTGTCTTTAATGTTCTATTTGCAAAGGAAAAGAATAAAACAGAGTCTGAGAAGCCTAGGCATACTGTTACTAGGCCCCCTGTCCATAATCAGAATAGAAATTCTAATTCTAATTCTAATAGAAATTATCAAAATGCACAAAATAATAGAAATTCGAATTTTAATAGCCCTATTGCTTTACTTACAATAGGGCCTTAAAATTTCAACCGAATAATATGACTAGTGTTAATAATGGGTCAAATGCTTTATTTGTTACTGATTTCCAAAACCAGAATGTAGGTGACACTAGAAATATGAATCAAGGTTGTCAGCATGGCTCTAATTCTGTTATATGTCAAAATAACAGTATGAATAACAATCTTGACATGTCTGTTCTCAAAATCAGAATGTGGTTCAAAACTCTTGCATGCATAATAATATGACTAACTTGAATAAGGGTAAGCAAGACACTAATCAATTAAATGGTTTCCCGCTTAAGTTCAAAATCTTATTCTTCTATCACTTTTCCCATCTTCCTTGCGGAATTAGTTTGTGACAATGTTGAGGAATTAGTTTCTTGCTTAAGTTTCAAAAAACCTCCCAGACTCGCTTCTCGAGGTCCTTTCAGGCCTCACCTCCTCCGACAGCCACGGCCAGAATCCGACGTTGTTAGAGACGGGGAACCACAATACACCACAAACACAACTGAGTATGGTTGTGAATTCATCCTTTTGCCACTCCGGGTGAGCTCGTTTGGCAAGGTTGGATCTTGCAGAAAAACTCAGTCTTGCGGTCAGATCTGAATTTGGAGAACTCTTCATCGGAATACAAACTCTAAAATGGATCTTGAACAGGAAAGAGACCACGATTAACCCCTTTGCCACTCCGGGTGAGCTCATTTGGCAGCGGTTAGATCTCACAGTTATTCTCCCAATAGCTTCGGTGCTGCACAACGATATGGTTTTGGATAGGAATGACTGGATAGATTCCCTCCTTTGCCATTCCGGGTGAGCTCATTTGGCAGGACGGAGTCTATCTTGGTTTCTCCAGCATCCTCGGTGTAAAGAAGGCACCTGTTGTTTCCTCCAACAAAAAACATCCAAGTTTTTATCAAAAACCAGTAAGAATGAGAAAGGAGTTACGACAACGTCTGAGAAACCTAAGACGAAGAGAGCAAGATGATAAAAAGTGGTCTAATCGGAGGAACGAAACCTCAACTGAATACATCCGTAGGGTCAAAGAAACTTCTTTATCACTGAATTTCACTAGATTCTCGAATGAATGGGAAAACGAAGACCTATGACAAATATTCAGCGAGTATGGCACGGTAAAAGACCTGCATCTCCCCAATAGGCTGAATCTGAGAAACATGAGACATGGTTTTGTCTCCATGCCTAAGAATACAAATGTAAAAGAGCTGCTAAAAAGCATCTAGATTGATGAGGTGTTCCTGGAAATGAGTATGACCAGGTACGAAACAGAAGCTAAAAGTGTAAACAGGGAGGCCAGACCAGTACAGGAGCGCCAAGCTCATCGGAAGAACAAGTCTGAACAACTGGGACATGAAAAAGCAATAAACTGCGTACCGTATTAGAAGCCAACTGAGCAATATAAGAAAAGGCGCCAATGCAGAAGACAAGAAAACCTCAGCTGGATATATTTACGCCAACAATGCAGGAAACTCAATGGTTAAACAACTGCTTGGTGGTCACCTTAGGAATTGGGATGGACAATGAAAGTGCTGAGAAAACACTAGCAAACCATGGTTACAATGATGTTAAATTCTCGTATGTAAATGAAAATACACGGTTGCTGTGGCCCAGAACTCTGGTTGAAAAAAACAAACTCCTCAATGAGCAATAAGAAGATATGCTGACTACCTTCAGCACAATGAGATCATGGTGCATTGAGGATAATATTATGACGCATAGAAAAAGAGCCTCTTGGCTAAAAATGTATGGCATACCTCTCACATGTATGTCATCCAGATTTTACAAATGGCTTATCCGAGGATATGCATGGCTCGAGTACCCCTCAGAACAAATGTATGAAAGGTATAACGTTGAAAGTGCTCTTATACTTGTCCAGACAAGTAAACAGGAGAGAGTTCATTTCGAAAGACAAATACTAGTTAACGGGAAAGAGTATAAAATGCGTGTTGAAGAGTTACTATGTGGTGAAAGCTACCAAGGCTCCAAAATGGATACTGAAACTACAAAATGTGAGGATCCTCATGTTCAAAATGTGCAGCAACAATGGATCCTCAAGAATCTGATTACACAGAAAGGGCATGTGATTAAGTAGACTCAACTGACTATAAGGGAGCAGTCAAATGCAACTCTACACAGAGAAGGAAAAGCTCCAGTGCAAGACAGCCAACCTAATCCACACCCTGGGAATAGTAGGTTCACTCCACTGAATGATGAGGCGAGCCTAATGTTCTTAAACAAAGATACCGTGTTTCCAAATAAGGAACGAGGACAATCGTCCTGCTGGGCCGATGAAGTGGAAAGAGAAGAAGCAATGAGGCAGAGGTCATCTCCAATCAGAATATTGCAGAAGCCAAATATTACTCAACCTGGTGCTTGCTCACCACAACGAGCAGTAGGTCAGGAGGGTGATCATACTCTAAAAGATGACAGACAGTATGCTGAGATGCAAAAAAGTCCAAACTTAGAACCTGAATTACCTCTGGCAATGATTGAGAATAGAACGAAGCAGCCCAAGAAGGTACAGATGACAAGGTCCAATTGGTTCAAGAGCCAATAGAGGAGATATCTGAGGAGAGAAGTGAAGAGCTCCTAGCAAAAGTTAGAACAATGCTCAAGAAATTCGACATTGACGTGATTGGTGTGCAGGAAACAAAGTTATTACAAGCGCTGGACAGAAGAGCTATGAAAAGGATTTTGGAACATGATGACTTCGATTTTGTCAAAAAGACTCTGTTGGAGCTTCTGGGGGAATCTTACTAAGTTGGAAAACAAATAGATTTCAAAAAATCTCGGAATGGCAACTTTCTCAAGCTCTAGTGGTAAGAGGTTTTTGGTTAGGGCTGGAAATGATCGACATCACAATCATCTGTGTACATTCTTCCTGCCACTTACCCCAAAAGAGGTAGCTGTGGAATGAGATAGTCCAGCACAGAGCACAGTTTTCGGGGGGACTGAATATGTGTCTTGGGAGATTTCAACTCTGTGAGATCTCCCACTGAACGAACTGGAGTGACTATTTTTAACTTTGCAGAAGCTGCAGAATTCTCAAACTTCATATTTGAAGCTGAGTTGCTAGATATACCATTGAGACGAGTGGATTATACATGGTTTAGACTGGATGGTACAGCAGCAAGTAGACTGGATAGAATACTCTTGAGTGAAGAGTGGCTGCAGTCTCGGCCTAACTCAAACCAAACTACTTTGGACAGGGAACTATCGGATCACTGCCCTTTATTTCTTTCACAAGGGGTGAAAAATTGGGGCCCAAAACCATTTATGGTGTATGATACTTGGCTGCAACAACAGAGCCTGGCAGAATTGGTGGAAACAGACTGGCAACGGTTTATCCAAGCATACTCCAATGGATCTCTTCTCAAGCAAAGGACAAAAAGATTGAGAATGAGCATTAAGATATGGAATGCCTCAACCAATGGTGACATAAATGCTAAGATCAAGGCTGAGAATGAAAAAATCCAGAAACTGGATGCAAAAATGTCGACTGCTGTACTCACTGATGGTGAAATACAGGTGAAAAAGGAAGCTTGGGCAGAATTAAAGGCACTACAGAATTTCCAAACAGCTATTATTTATCAAAAATCAAGGCAAAGATGAGTAAAAGAAGGGGACGCAAACTCCAAATATTTCCATGTCTTCTTACGAAAAAGGAGATACCAAATGGACATACTGGGACACTATTTTGATGGCATATGGATAGAAGAAGTCCAAGAGGTGAAAGGTTGCTTAAAGCTATATTTCCAAACTCAGTTTACACAGGATCAACCCTACAAGCCATCTATTATGCAAGGTGTGGGAAATAGAATGTCAGAAAGGCAGAAAGTGGACCTCGAAGTAGTATTTACTGCTGAGGAAGTAAAAGATGCAGTTTGGAATTGTAAAGGCAACAAAAGTCTGGGCGCAGATGGGCTGAACTTCTCCTTCATACGAAAATTCTGGAATATTATAGGAGAGGACTTCCGAAACTTCATATTTGAGTACTATGAATCAGGGAGGCTAGTTCCAGGGCTTAATGCATATTTTATCACGTTAGCAGGAATATTTGACAAACCAAATAGACCTGAACACTTCAGGCCGATCTCTCTTATCAATAGTGCATACAAGGTGCTATCTAAGTTACTTGCAAAAAGGCTAAGGGAAGTCATCCCTACTGTCATCTCAAAGAACCAATCTGGCTTCTTAAAAGGAAGACATATCTCGAAAAGAGTTCTATGTGCAAATGAGGTCAATGATTCAACTAAAAAATAAAATATCAGGTGCCTAATGTTCAAAGTGGATTTTCAGCGTGCTTTCGACTCTGTAGATTTGAGCTTTCCTGTCAATATGATGGAAACTATGGGATTCCTGGAAAAGTGGATAGGATGGATGATGGAATGCATATCTACCCCTACCATCTCTATACTGGTGAATGGTCCCCGATAGAGGAATTTAAACCACAAAACGGACTCAGGCAAGGAGACCCCCTATCCCCCCACTTATTTTTGATTGTAGCTGAAGCTCTGAATTGGATGATGGAAAGAGCCTATGAGCAGAACTTATATTATGGATACAGCATGGGTGAATTCCCCATTAGGCAGCTCCAATACGCTGACGATACCTTGATCTTTGGAAATGGGACACTAGCAGATGTTATGGCTATCAGACACTCTTTGCAATGTCTTGAACTACTATTTGGGCTAAGAGTGAACTATAGCAAGAGCAGGCTATTCGGTATTAACGTTCCTACTTAAGAATTGGCAGATTTTGCAAAGGTTCTAGACTACCAACTGGACACAATCCCCTTCACCTATCTGGGCTTGCCAATTGGACAGAATCCAGCAAGATACAGTCTATGGAAACCACTGATAGACACAGTTCAGAAATGGCTAGTGAGCTGGGAAAATGATTTCTTGTCATTTGAGGGCCGTGTTATCCTGATCAAGAGTGTACTAACAAGTCTAGCTACCTACTTTTTCTCAACCTATAAGGCACGTAAAAGTGTTATCAAGAATTTGAGAAAACTGTTCTCAAAATTCCTATGGGCAGGCTCACAACAGCAGGACAAGAAAATTCACTAGGTTGGTTGGACAACCATCTGTAGAGAAGTTGAAAATGGTGGCTTGGGTAAAAGACCTAGCTACTTCAATGATGCTTTGATTGGGAAGAGGGGATGGAAACTACTGGATAATTCAGCAGAAGGACTATGGAAGAAAATCTTCGAAGTAAAGTATGGAGATTTCTACAGAGTCCTTCTCTATGAAGGCCCAAACATCAGACTATCCATGTACTCAACAGGCTAGAGAACACTTTTCCAACTCATCCGTATGAGTGAATGGTTATGGAAATCAATTAAAAGAAAACTGGGTGATGGATACAACACCTACTTTTGGGAAGACCAGTGGGTTGGGAGTTATAAACTGTGTGATCTGTTCCCTAATCTATATCATATAGCAGGTGACAAGTTTAAGGTCATAGCTCAGAAACTGGAAAATGCTGCAGAGGTACCTGTTATCTGGAGTTGGGAATGGCTTCGAAATCTCTCTGATGCAGAGTATAACCAGCTGGAAGAGATAAAGCAACATACTGAGGAATGTCTCCTCATAGAAGAAAATAAAGATGCCTAGTTATGGAAACTTACTGGGGATGGGATTGCTCTTCAAACTCTGCTACTTTAGAAATTCAGAGTTGCCAAAATGTTGAAACACTGGAAAATCCTCATCTGGCTTGTTTATGGACAACATTGGGCCCCCTGAAAGAGAGTGCATTCGTGTGGAGACTCCATCAAAACTGTATCCCTACAAAAGACAATCTTGTGAGAAGGGGAGTCTCTATCACTGATGAATCTTGTCCACTTTGTTCTGCGCAAGAATAGACAATCACTCACCTTTTCTTGTCATGCCCCTTTGCCGCAACATATTGGATGAAATATACATTTGGATCCTTGGACGAACAGTCCAATTTACTGATCAGTCATGGGAAAACTTCGAAATCCATATGAGTCTGCCAAAACGAAGAAAATATGGAGATTTCTGGAAATCTATCTGGTCAGCAGTGTTGTGGGCAATTTAGAATGGGCGAACAAAGCAATCTTTGAACACAAGCTCCCACACAATCAAGAGACAATCTATAGGATTAAGCTTCGAGTGTGGGAATTCTGCGCAAAGCTATTCCAAGGATACACGATGAGCGACTGGGAAAGAGAGGCAAAAGCGATCCATGGAATCGAATTTTGGTAATTTTGCTGGCCGACGAAGAGGACAACTCTCCTTCTCGGTGAAATGAGCTCTGCAAAACGAGTGTGGTTAGAAGAAGAAGTTGTAAATATGACTGTAAATACTTTTTTTGGGAATGAAATTAAACAAGGTTTGCTAAAAAATTTTTAATGGTTCAAACAATCAAGTAATTCATGATTTTGTTTATTTTATTGATGAATCTCATAAAATTGAAAATAAATCAGAAACTATAGTTGATAATGAGCTTGAAAACGAAAATGAGGCATTTGAAGAGTTTACGTCTGAATGTGATAGGTTTAGTGTGTTTCTTTCAAATCAAAGTGCTGTAATTCACCAAACTATTTTTGATTTAGAACATACATTAACTGTTTTCGAAAATACAGACTTAGGGGAAGAAAAAATTGTTTCTGTTTTTCCAGATTGTTCTGATTTCGTTTTTAATGTGTCTGAATCAGTAGGTTTAGATGATTGGGTATTAGATTCAGGATGTACATATCATATGACACCACATTTAGGTTGGTTTAAGTCCTTAGACAGAAATAAAAGTGGATTGACAATAATGGGTAATGATAATTTGTGTAATATAGAGGGGACTGGGTCTATTAGTTTGTCATTGAATAATGAAACTTGAATTAAACTCTCTAATGTGAGATACATACCTGATCTAAAAAAAATTTAATTTCTTTAGGAATGCTAGAAGAAAATGACTGTTATTATGTGGCTAAGAATGACATTCTTATTGTTTTTAAACATGATAGTGTGGTGTTAACAGGTTTTCGAAAAAATATATTATATTAATAAATGAAAAAATAGAATGTGCTAGTGTGCTTAATGTTTCTGATTTTAATTTGGTTAAGTTGTGGCATTTAAGGTTAGGACATATGAGTGACAAAAATTTGAATAGATTACATTCTAAAAGTTTACTAGGTAAACAAAGATTAGGTGACCTTGGTTTTTGTGAATCTTTCGTGTTTTGTAAACAACATAGGGTTAAGTTCCCTAAAGGTGTTCATAAATCTAAACAGTGTTTGGATTATGTACATTTTGATTTGTGTTGACCTTCTTCTGAGGCCACACATGGCGGAGGAAGATATTTTCTGTCTATCATTGATGATTTTAGTAGAAAGTTATGGTTGTTTCCGCTTAAAACTAAAGATGATGCTTTTCCTTATTTTAAGAATTGGAAAACTTTAATTGAAAATCAGAAAGGGAATAAACTTAATTACCTTAGGACAGATAATGGTCTAAAATTTTATAATCTAGCTTTTGATAATTTCTGTGTTTTACATGGGATCACTAGGCACCATACAGTGAGATACACTCCACAACAGAATGGGGTAGCAGAAAGAATGAATAGGACCTTATTAGAAAAGATTAGATGTATGTTATCTACTTCAGGAATGTCTAAAAAATTCTGAGGGGAAGTCTTACATACAGCTGCTTTTTTTTATTAATAAGAGCCTTTCTAGGTCAATTAACTATGACTATCCAAAATTTATTTGGTATGACACCTATGTAAAGTTAGAAAACTTAAAGATTTTTTGTTGTGCTGCTTACATGCATAATAAACTAGGTAAACTTGATCCTAGGTCTATAAAGTGTGTCTTCCTATGATATCAAGAAGGTGTTAAGGGATACGGATTATGGGATAAAAATGTGTCTAGCATGAAAGTCATTATAAGTAGTGATGTTATTTTTAATGAATCTGACTTTCCTTACTTGAATCAAAATCCTCCTTTAAATGACACTGTTTTTTTTTCGAAAACGTAGAAGGATATCTCAAGATAAAGTAGTTACTACTATGCCTCCAATTGAGGTGGAGCATCAACCCAATCCTCCAATGAAGGTGGAGGTTGGTGAAGATGGTTCTAATTTAGAACCTAATTCACCTCAAATTGGAGATGACCCTACTGTTGATGCTACTGTATTTGATGCACCATTGTCTAAAAATGAAATTGTGATTGATCATTCTGGTGGGGATACTAATCAAATTAATAATCAATCATTAGCTGAATATAAGTTGACTCGGGATAGAGAAAGAAGAATTAGGAAACCCAATTTGAAATATGCTAACTATGCAGAAATTATTGATTGTGCTTTTGTAGTAGGTCAACAAGTTATGTTTTATGAACCCAATTTTTTTTTTAATGCCATTAGGTGTAGAGATTCTTAAAAATGGAAAATTGCAATGGATGATGAAATAAATTCTTTGAACACTAATAAAACTTGGGTTTTAGTACCTAAACCACATGGTAGAAAGGTTATAGGTTGTAAATGGATCTTTAAAATTAAAGAAGGTAATACTGATTTCGAAAATGTAAAGTACAAAGCTAGGTTACTAGCTAAGGGATTTAGTCAAAGAGAAGGAATAGATTTTAATGAGATTTTTGCTCCAATAGTTAAATTTAAAACAATTCGAATTTTACTTTCTTTAGTTGCTTGGTATGATTTGGAATGTAATCAGTTAGATGTAAAAACTGCATTCTTATATGGTGGTTTAGATGAAGATATTCTAATGGAACAACCTTTAGGATTATAGATAAAAATAATCCTGATTTTGTTTGTTTATTAAAGAAGTCATTATATGGATTAAAACAAGCACCTAGACTATGGTATATTAGATTTGATACTTTCATCACAAGGCTGGTTTTATTAGAAGCAATTATGATACTTGTTTCTATTTCTTGTCTAAAGATGACATTGTGGTTTATTTGCTTTTATATGTGGATGGCATGCTACTGATCAGCAAGTCTAGGTTTGAAATTGATTCTCTAAAGTTGAAATTAAAAACAGAATTTGAGATGAAGGATTTAGGAGAAACTAAGAAAATATTAGGAATGGAGATAGACAGAGATATGAAAATTGGGACTTTAAAATTGCATCAGACTTCCTATATTCATAAAGTTCTAAAAAAAATATGGTTTTGAAGATGTTAAATCAGTAACTACATCTTTAGCATTACATTTTAAATTAAGTAAAAATCAGTGCCCTCCTTCACTTTCAGAAATTTTGGAAATGGAAAATGTGTCTTATTCAAATGTGTTAGGGTCACTCATGTATGCTATGGTTAGTACTAGGCCAGATTTGTCTTTTGCAGTTTCTTTTCTTAGTTGATTTATGTCTAATCCAGGATTAGAACATTGGACAGCATTAAAATGGGTATTGAGATATGTAAAGGGAACTTCCAATTTAGGACTTGTTTTTAAGAGGAATTTCGAAAATATAAACTTATGTAGATATGTTAACTCTGCTTTTGCTGGTGATTTTGATTTTAGAAAATCAACTACTTGTTATCAAATTTTACTAAGTGGAAATTGCATTAGTTGGAAATCTCAGTTACACCACATAATTGCATTATCAACAACTGAATCTGAATATATAGCATTAACATATTACTTTAAAGAGTGTATTTGGCTTAATTGTTTGCTAAGTGAATGCAGAATTTTAAATGAAGTAGGAACAATATTATGTGATAGTCAATCTGCCATACATCTTAGTAAAAATCAGTATTTCATGAAAGGACAAAACATATAGATGTCAAATTACATTTCATTAGAGATATTATAACTGAAAAAAGGATATGCCTGGAGAAAATTGACACAAATTTGAATTCTACAAAAATGGAAACCAAGATAGTTTCAAGTTTAAAGTTTCAATTTTGAGTAGAACACATAGGAATGTCTTAAATTCTGTATTTGATTACTTTTATGGTGATGTATAATTGGTATGTATAAAGTGAGTATCAGGGTAGCATAATCCTGTATTTTTTTTAGAAGACAGAAGGATGCTGGATTATAGGCCCAAGGTGGAGATTGTGGGATAGTGGGCCCAATTCCAGCTAAAGGATGAGGCCCAAATACAGCCCAATTCGAAGCCTACTCGTTCATGCCTATTCAAGGCCCGAAAAGGGAGTTTTCGACTAGCCCATTTAATTTTAGATTGCACACTACAAACATTGCATTTGATTTTATATACATTACACTCGTGCACGACCCGAACAATTTTGTTGCCTAAATACGAATAACCGAATTATGATAAATGTGTCTTCGGGCTGTGATTCCTGATTGAGCCTAATTTGACATTAATATGATTCTTGGCCGAGTTTTATTATTCTGGGCCGAAATCATTAAATAGGAATTGAGTCTTTTATTATATATATGAGCCCAAACTCGGGCAGCCCAATTCCAATTTTTCTCCTCTTGTAAGCCACATTTTATTCCCTTAAACCCATGTTTACATTTATTATAGCCCATTATTTTTTCCCACGGCCCATACACTTGATTAAACTTTAGAATATTCTAGTGCTCCTATAAAACACCCAACCCTAAATATCTCACTTTTTCACTTAGCCATCACTTTCTTTGGCTCTCTTGGCCAACCATCTTCTTTCTCAGGGAAATTTCACTCTTTTGGCAAAGAACTATCTCAACTACATTGCTCTCTCATTTGTTCTAAGCTCTCTTCTCGGTTTGGAAGTGTTATTCCGGCGGAAATCTTCTTGGTTTACCGATAATCCGGGCTTTCCGACAAGATCTCTTTGTTCTACCACGGTTTGTTGTTGCTCGGTTGGGTTTGTAGTGTGATAAAGGCTCGGTTTCTAGACCTAGCTGATGGTTTCGACGTTGCTATCGTCTTGTGAAAACATTGGGATTCAGACTCTTGTGCCGTATTCGTCTTATATCAGGAGATTTTTGCTTACTTGTTGTTTTTCTTTTAAATTTCACACTATTTTTTGAAAATCACACTTAGAGAAGTTGCTAGTTTTTTTTGTAGATGTGCTATCTTTTGGGTCCTACAGGATGGGTAGGAGTTACCCATATTAAATCCAAACGTCTAGATTCTAAGCTCATTCAAAGGGTAGAACATTTGTTTTTTTCTTTTTCTTTTTCTTATATAGGTTCCCCTACACTCACTTAGGTATACCTAGGTCAAGCCAATCAGGTCCTTACTTAGGTATATCACATTTTAGGATTATCGGTTATGATTCATCACTAACTTAGGTATACATAGGTCTGGCCAATCAGATCCTTACTTAGGTACATGTATGTTGTATTTTAGTATCATCAGTTATGATACAATACTAGAGAGTTAGGGAAACCAAAATAATGTACTAACACTTCAACTATTAATGAAATAAATTTTTCGAGTTAAAAAAAGTTTGTTCGCCTTAGTGTTTTTTTTTTTTTGCCATCCCAACTCATATTATAACATTGAACCATCATAACATTTTCGGACTCAAGTGGTGCAGTACATTGAACCATCATAACATTTTCCTATTAAAAAATATGAATGCTTGATTTTCCCATCTACTTTTACGGCCAGGGCCTCTTTATGTCTTCTTCTTTATTGTCCGTCTGTAATCTGAATAATAATGAATCAGTAGTCTTCAAATCGGAACTGGGATGTACAGGACCCCTCGTAAAAGAGAATAATCTTATTCAATAAAAATCGTACGATCAGATCACAGGGGAGGGGGAGAAAGAAAAAAAGAATGATGCCAATTTGTGACCACAAATAATCGTCATCGGTCATCACAATACCTCTTACCCAGTGTTCTAAAAAGCGACTATCACAACGGCGCTAAGGCGACAGTCTTGTCGTCCGGAATTTCAAAAGCGCTTCGACTTTAATCGAATCGGAGTGACAGGGCGGCTCGGACGCCACGGTGGCCGCATTGTCCGTCTAAACGGTTTCGCGGTTTCATTGTTTTGCAGTTTTCTTCTTCATTTATTTGTCATTTATTTTTGTAATTGTGTATGCCTTCAAAGTGTTTGATAAAATGTCTAATTGATGGAATGATGTTAAATTCCTGGTCCATGCCATGAAAGATTATAATTGTCTTATTTGAATGCTGGGTAGTGAATGAAATCTATATGCGAATGATAATTGTTTGAAGCTTAATGTCTAATTGATGGAATGATGTTAAATTCCTTTTGGATTGATAGACTCTCTTCTTTTGGGAAGGCATCATAGATTATGCGTTGAAACAGAAGTTTGTTAGTTAAAAACATAGAATTCATGAGTTAGAATAAATTGAATTGAACAAAAAAAACTAGTTAACAGTTAACACACAAAATATATTGAATGGAACAAAAAAAACACGAAACCCCGAGGTGGCACCAAGGCGGTCGAGGCGGCGGTGGGGCCTGAGGCGCCCCGCCACCGCTTTCCGCCTTTTAGAACTCTGCTCTTACCATTACCTCTGTGAAGCGGGGAATTCTATACCTCATCAAAAATTTGCACCAAAATCACAAGAAATATGATTTGTAATCATATGAGTGGTTAGTCAAAAGTTTTAGGCCAACCACTTGGCCAATAAAGTATTGACACATTATATTTTTTATGATTTTAGTGTTATTTTTTCTTGTGGTATAGAACTTGTCTGAATGAAGGGGAGAATTCTTAATTGGAGCATTCAAAGTAAAAGTAATATTTCTATTCATTTGATTCAATGTTTTCAAATCCCAACGTCTAGCTTTTATACACCACTCATACAAACAATTTCGAGTTGTCGGAGTCCTCCCAGGATCTGCACAATCTCACACTTCCCACTCACATAATGTGGTAATACACACATATTAATGTATGTGGGACCTATCTTTATGAATGTAAGGGGTGCCATGAAAATCGAGGAAGGGGTGATGCTGTGCTTCAGCGACCGTAAACTATACCGTCCTCCTTTAACGTCGCTGTTTCCAATTTTCATTTCTTAAAAAAAAAAGGACGACGCCACAAAACGGTGGCGTATAGATGCATTGTATAGTGGTACGGTGCAAAAGCACGGTACCCGAATCCCATGAAAATACCCTAAAAAGTGTCATTTATCTTTTTTGAGTTGTTCTATACCCAAGGAAAACACCCACTAAATATCTAACAAAACTACTTGCCGGGATATAATGGAAAATTTTTTTTTTGCCCTGTTAAGGCAATGATTTTGCGGAAATGTCCTACCGCGCAGTAGCCAACTGCGCGGCAGCGCGGCAGGGCCCTGCGCAGTAGCCAACTGCGCGGATTAAGTTCCGCGCCGGTGG
>JAOYMZ010006331.1:0-22743 GCA_025802335.1 Pinguicula primuliflora | reverse complement strand
AGAACTTTTTATGTTCATATATAAAGTCGATAGATATGATCTACATGCTTTCTGCACTTAAAACATTCTGTTTTGGGGGGAATTATTGGTAAAATAGAGCAAATTATCGAGCACGAGAACTTATCGATTTTCCTATTTCAAGTTGTGTCGTGGACGCACACACGGTCTTGAAACCAATTTCAGCACCATCGGAGTGTTAATGGTCAATATGTCGGTCACTCCCAAAGTTCACCACAGCCACCTCTTTCACACAAGTACTTCGCGATCAGAGGTTGGAGAAAGATATCCCTGAAACCTCTGCTCAAAGAGAACTTGAGAGACGGAAATATATGTGGATTGCTAATTACAAAAGTGTTTTTCGAACTCCCTCATTGACCTTATTTATAGATAGGACCCCAAGAGTTTCGAAAAGTTACAAGAATTCAAAAGGTCACAAGAGTTCGAAAAGGTCACAAGAGTTCCGAAAAATTACAAGAGTTCCAAAAAGTCACAGGAGTTCGAAAGGAGACAACAGTTCCAGAAATTCACAAGAATTCCGGAAAGTCACAAGAGTTTGAAAAGTCACAAACACGTTTGTCTTACGAGTTCAAAATGCGTAGCAATTAATTCATACTTATCCACAATTTATTTCTTCTTCTCCAAGTAAGGAAATTGCTCACAAAAAAATCACAATAGATTAATACTTTCTGGGCCAAAACAAATGATAGGCCTCGGAGGAGAGCATCGGCCCAAACCGTCACACACGCGTGACCAGACCAAACCGGGCCAGGCAAGCGTGCATGTGGACCAGACCGGACGGACGTTGGCGGCTGCGCGCGTGTGGCCAGAGCCCATCTCCTCACAAACACTACATAACCACTGGAGGGGAAATGTATATAAACCCTTCATCTTCTATTTCCAAACCCGATATGGGACAAAAGGAAGTTCTCCTTCTTCATGACAAGCCTTTACAAGGCATTTCTCCAACAGTACCTCACAAATGACTTGGAAAGGTATTCTCTTCGAGTAAATGAAGAGTCACATACTTAAATGTCAATGTCTTTCGATTTGAATTGATAAGTTGTGAATTGAGAATACAATACTAGCCCAGTGAGTGAGTGAACTAGGTCTTGAACTCTTGAGTGAACTAAGTCTTGAACTCATTTGGGCTCGGGTCACTATTCCCTCATCACGTATACAACTCTTGAAGTGTACGAATTCCGCGATACTGTCACTTGCACATTTATTTACTAGGCTCATGCGCATGCCTTTCGTTTTGTGAATGCTCTAGAAAGATTGACTGCATCTTTCAAGGAAGGTGGTCAACCTTCACATTCACTAAGGTGACTCACACGCCCCATATATGGGAGAGAGTCATTAAGAGCCTAGAGGTCATCCTCCGTCACACCATATGGTCCTCAGGCCTCCACAGATGGGTAGAAAGGATCCTTAAGTAGCCCAAGACTCTCAATTCCCTCAGGTGAAGCCAGCTTCTGTAGCCCACATGACTTTCAATCTCCACAGAGCCCCACAGGGGAAAGCCAGCTATATATGATCTTTCACTACCCATCCTTGGCAGAACCAAAAGGTGTCCTACGGCTCTCTACCTCCACGCATAGGATGAGCCGTCTGTTTTTGTTCTCTGCCCCTTAATGGGGAGAATCTTCTTGTAGCCCATGACTCTCTATCCCCTATGCATGGGGAGAGTCAACCACTGGTTCTCTACTCTCTCCACTTTTTTGGCAAAACAGAAATTTTACATAGGCATCCGAAATATCTACCCCTCAAGTGAGGAAAAATGCCAATATAGCACATGTCTCTCTACCCCACGCATGGGAGAGTCAGCTCCGCATTTTTTTACTCTCTCACATCTCTTAGCTAGGTTCGAATTAATGTTTGTCTGGGCCCGTCTTTGCCCCTTAATTTGGGAGAATGCATATATAGCATATATCCCTTAATCTCACGCATGGGATGGCCAGCTATACCCATTCTCTACCAACCCCAATCCACTCTGCAAGACGGCCAGACCATCCACGCATGGGAATCGATAGTTCTCTGCCCCATAAATGAGGAGAATCACAATTCTCTACCCTTATTGTTTCCGGCAGGACTCACAATGTGAACATGTCACAGCTGTAACTGTCCATCCTCATCCACATATCCATCAAGTTCTTCCACAGAGTTTTCGGAAGACGCGTAGCATGCACGCGTCAACCTTTTCCCTCTTCATGGCTTCTTCTTCTTATTTTTTCTCCTTTTTTTATTTCTATTTTTTATTCTACTTTATTAAAAAATTAGCTTCTCTCTTACTATTTTTAAAAATGAATTTATCCGATGAATCGCTCAACGTTAATCGAAACGGATGACGCTATAATTATCAGCTCATCGTGAGCTTCCATTTGACATATGACTTGATATGATTTCGACATACTTATCCGTTTGAGCGGTAATATTGACTTCAGACACGAATAATTTTACGTACCTGTAACT
This sequence comes from Pinguicula primuliflora, assembly GCA_025802335.1. Taxonomy (NCBI): domain Eukaryota; kingdom Viridiplantae; phylum Streptophyta; class Magnoliopsida; order Lamiales; family Lentibulariaceae; genus Pinguicula; species Pinguicula primuliflora. The sequence continues at coordinate 20,274 of JAOYMZ010006331.1, read as the reverse complement.
TCAGTCACATACAATATTATAGTGTTATCTTAAAAAAGTACTCGTAAACCAAATGGTTTATGAGGAATATACCGTAATGGTATATACTAATCCATTTAGTATAGTTGAGATTGATAATAAATCAATTGTATTAACAATCTAACAGAAAACCCTAAACAACAACCAAACATGCCATAAAAGAAATATTTTTATGCCTAATCAAGATTCCAATATTCTATATCTGCACCAATTGTCCAACTCGGGCATCCCAATATACATGGGAATAACAGTGTCTCCCCTTCCCTAGTACAAAATCAATTGTCCACACAGGCGATGGGATGTTTAGAGGATGTTTCCGTGTCTGTGCATGCGTGTTGTGTTGGTACTTCTTTTTGGATGGAATATAAGGTATATATCAACAAAAATGGTACATGTGCTGAAAAATTAGGGATACCGAATTTTGTTATCCTCTCTTCTGGGGTATTATTAGGCTACCCAAATAAAAAAAGTAAGATCGTTTTTAAAATTTTCGCGTCGAAAAGTTGTTGGAACCGGTGCTAAACTTTTATTTTGGTCAGGTTAAGTTTGTTGTTTTTAAAATGCTTATTAAATAAGGTTTTAGTTTTTTTGCAAGATGAAATCAATAATCGGTTCCAACACCGTTTCGACACGAGAATTCCAAAATCAGTCTTATTTTTTTTTCGGCGGCCGAAAAGTGACCAAAAAGTCTCGTTTTCGGTATATGTAGCATTCTTCTTATATCAACCATAATTTAGATTCCTTTAAAGAGGGGTTGTGCTATTGGTTTTGGGAGCAACAATTGCACTCAAAGGTCATGAGTTCAAATTCGCTTAGCGATATGAGCCTGTCATATATGGTTTGTCAAGTGTGTCTTAACTCCATACTGTGGTTGCAGATTATTGCGGTAAGATATTAAGTTTAGTTACCTTGATAGAGTTCCTTACATTATAAAAAAATGAAAAGAAAAGGGTTCCCCTTATCCATAGGATTTGCATTTGAAGACATTAAGTTACATAGGGTGATTGTCCGAATTTATTATACAATATTGATACATGTATAGTACATCATTTTGCACATAAATTAAACGTGTATGGAAAAAAAATTCAGAAACCGGGCATATATTTTGGCTGCGGTGGCGAAAAAGATCAAAAGCTCTATTAATATGAATGTGAACTACTTCAATCATAAAGTTCCACAATCATCCCCATGCGAGGATTCTGAAATCTCTATTACATTTTCATTTCGACAAAAAAAAAAAAGAGTAATGTGAAAACAGTATCAAAAAAAAGTATTGTTCTATATCATTTATGCCAATAATATGTACACATCCCTCTACCATTGCCTATTGTACCCCACCTCTGCCCTCACTTTTTTGTGAGTATTAACGCCAGGAACGTGAAGTGCAACCCTACATTTCCTCCCCCACACTCTGCTGAGGCTGTGATGTTTTTCAGCAGTCTGTTTGCTAAGTGAATTATATGAAGTGGTCCTCACCAAAAATTCATGCCCAGTTTTATTTTTCAATCCATGGGAAAAAGAAGAAGAAGAAGAAAGGGAATCTCTGAATTCTTGCATCTGCTTCTGTTTGTTTTTTTCATTATTAATGTCCTTCCTTTCCTATCCTTTCTTTCCCATTCCCTCCTTCTGTACTGTACCCATCCTCACACACACTAAAGCACAAACACAATGTGAATCTAAAATGGCTGTCCATTATTTTAGATCTCTTGATATGTTCATTCAGTGGCTCTTCTACACAGAGTGGAAAGGTGAATCCTTGCCATGCTTTTCCACAGCTTTCTTGAACTTCCACACCTCTTGTACCTGATTCATTGATTGACGTTTTTCAAGAATCATGTATCCAGCAGAAGAAGTTCAAGAAAGCTGTGGGAAGATATGGCCGTTGAAGGATTTTGCGGGGAATCCTTTCATGGTTTTCAATCCAAGAAAAAAAAAAGAGGAACAGTGCTAGCGGACGACGGTAATACTAAGTTGCAAGAATTTTTATTTTTTGTTGTGTTGTGTTATAATTCATGGAGCTTCACTTACCTAAAAAAATAATTCATGGAGCTTCTCATGATAGGGCACCAAAAAATGGCTATCATTTCTCTCTTCGTTTTGTACATCTTCATTGATAACTCCTAAACAAATGAATTCTGGCTATCATGCCAATTTCGGAATTGACTCCATTGATGGAAAGCTTATAGAGGACACCAAAAAGTCAAATGCTCGAGTTGAAATTTGGGCGATTCCATATGCGGTAATTTAGGAGAATCTTTTAATTAAGTAGTTTTTTTATGATAGAATATGGTCCTTTGGTCTCATTGTATAGGTTTTCAATCTGTGAGGCTAAATACGGGAGGGAATGGTCTCTAATAAGCGGAATTCTAAAGAAAATACGAGAATTTACGTGGTTCGACAATAGCTTACTTCTTGGGAAGAGTTCTTCCGTTTTTTCTTTTCTTTTTTCTTATTTTTCCTTCTTGTACTTACAAGTATATATAGAGGTTAACAACGCTCCATGGAGGATTAAGCAAAAGCTGAAAAAAATACTCGTTGACATCAAGAAAGCTGAAATCCTATTCAATCAGACATTGCTACCGAGAGCTCAACCAAATCGCGGATGCATTGGCCAAGTGTGGAAACCAGTTGAATAACTTCACACCTGAAGTGCAAACAGTTCTACCAACAGATATTCAGCCTCTAGCGCAACAGGATGTGCAACGCATCTATATTCGAAGACACAAATACAAGAAATAAGAAGAACATGTATTACGCAGAACTCATGATCAAGTTGTACTTTTTAGTTCCTAGAATGGATGATATAGGGTATAATACTCCTTCCTCCCCTAGGATTTTCCCTGTCGGGGGTTTGCCGAAGGGAGGTTTTAAGAAGGTGAGACTATATCATCCAAAATCATTTCGTTGGCAGGCCAGGAGTTTGGCATGTAGTTGCATTGCAACATTCGATTATTAATAAAATTCTCTTTCGATTAAAAAAACAAGTATATATAGAGATTTTTACATGGTTTCTTCCTCTACTAGAATCCCTACCAATGAGGGATGTGATCCCTAATCCCCTATAAATTAGGGATCACTCAATATGGAAAGGATTTGGTCAAATCCTTTCCGTAACACTTCTCCTCAAGTTAGGTGGTGCATGTCCGATGCCTAACTTGGATAATACTTCTTGGAATGTCCGACCATTGATCACCTTCGTCAAGATATCTGTTAGTTGGTCATCTGATCTCACAAATGAAAGTGCCACATTCTTTTGCTCAATCTTCTCTTTAATGAAATGTCGATCAATATCAACATGCTTTGTTCGATTATGCTGGATCGAGTTCTCTGATATGTGGATAGCTGCCTTGTTGTCACACATCAAGGGACATGCGTGCTTAGGTAAAAAACCAAACTCAGTCATCAGTTTTATGAGCCACAGAACTTATGTCACTCCCATGGCTATACCTCGAAATTCTGCCTCAGCACTAGTCCTTGTCACCACATTCTGCTTCTTACTCCTCCAAGTGACAAAATTTCCTCCAACAAGGGTGAAGTACCCCCGAAGTAGAACGTCTATCCATAGGACTACCTGCCCAATCAGCATCAGTATAGGCTTCAATCTCCAAGTGTCCATTCTTAGAGTACATGACTCTAGTATCTGGTGATCCTTTCAAATATCTCAAGATTCTGAAAGCTGCCTCCATATGATCCTTCTGAGGACTGTGTATAAATTGGCTCACCACCCCTACAGCATACGAGATATCAGGTCGTGTATATGCCAAATAGATCAATTTTCCAACCAAGTGTTGGTATTTACCTTTATCAGCTAGTTCAACTCCTTATACTATCTTCAGTCCGTGGTCAAACACCATAGGGGTGTCAACCGGTTTGCAATCTAATAACCCTGTTTCGGTCAAAAGATCAAGAATATACTTTCTCCGCGATATATAAATACCCTTCTTAGATCTCATTACTTCTATCCCCAAGAAATACTGCAGCATCCCCAATTCTTTCATCTCAAATTCTTGAAACAAACTTTTCCTCAATTCAGTTATCTCATCAACGTCATCTCTAGTAATAATCATGTCGTCAACATAGATAATGAGACAAGTAATGCCATGGGCTTGATGCTTCAGAAATAAGGTATGATCGGAGTTGCTCTGGATGTACCCACACTTCTTCATAAAGACGGTGAACCTTCCAAACCAGGCTCTAGGTGACTGCTTCAATCCATACAATGATTTCTTCAATCTGCATACCTAGTGGGATCGAAAACCAGATGAGAGACCAGGTGGTGGTGCCATATACACCTCCTCAGATAAATCACCGTGAAAAAATGTATTCTTCACATCAAACTGGTGAATATGTCAATTCAAGTTTGCATCTAATGAGAATAAGACTCGAATAGTATCCAGTTTGGCCACAAGGGAAATGGTCTCTGGGTAATCAATTCCATATGTCTGAGTATACCCCTTTGCAATCAAACGAGCTATGAACCTCTCAATCGTCTCATCTGCTTTCCTTTAGATGGTAAAAACCCATCTACAACCAACAGACTTCTTTCCCGGAGGCAAATTACATACCTCCCATGTCTCATTTTTCTTCAAGACATTCATCTCTACTTCCATAGACTTTTTCCATTCTGGAATCTGCAATGCTTCTTTCTCATTACGAAGAATATCCTCGCTATAAACGACAGCAGCAAACGCACGAGCTGAAGCAGACATACTCCCCCTGACGACATCACCAATAGGATATCTCTTGGTCTTTGGATCATGCTCAGGTGTAAACTTCTTCTAGAGAATGCCCCGAGTAGACCTCTCAGACAAAATACGAATAGGAGTAACAGGGCACGGAGATCCTGCATCATGATGAAAGCTCACAATATCCAAAAAATCAACAAGCTCAGGAGGTGATAATGTACTTACCGGAGTATCCATTGAAGAAGATGCTTAAGGTTGCCCTGCTAGGTCTGACTGTACCATATCACCGTCACGTTCTGGAACGGGCGGTCTACCTGACTCATGATCTGGCTCTGGTAGTACTTGTGCGTGAGGCACATGAGATGATGTGGATGGAAGGATAGAGGTTAATGAAGATGACGGTGCGTGAGGCATTCCCGAAGATTGTGGCAACTCGTTGGAAGAAGGCTCAATCAATCTAGGATATCACTAATATCACCTGTCTCCACCTGACTCCTTGATTGGGTAGGTGTATGATAGAAATACTCTATCTCAAAGAAATCACAGTCCATGGTTACAAACATCCGGTGGGTGAGAGGATTATAGCATCGATACCCCCTCTGAGACCTCCCATATCCCACAAAGACACATTTCTCGGTGCATGGGTCAAATTTCGACCTATTCACTTTAAGCACATGAACATACACTGAACACCCAAAGACACACGGAGTGAGAGTTAAGGGTGGAAGCACACGAGAATGTTTAGATAAAATTTTGATAGGAGTACGAAAATTCAAAATCTGGGTGAGAAGCCGATTTGCAAGATATGTGGCTGTGGATGCAGCCTCGGGCCAAAAATATATTGAAACCTTAGACTCAAACATAAGGGCTCGAGTAATTTGAAGGAGAAAATAATTCTTCCTTTTTGTTACACCATTTTGTTGAGGGGTATAGAAACATGACTATTTATGTTGACCGGGAATCATAAGTGTAAATACCTATTGACGATTCAATATCCAATATCTAGTTGAGGCGAAAGAAAGTCGCATGTCCGATTCTACTTTCATTTTTCTTTATAGAGTTTTGGTATAGCATCCCATTTTCAGAACAAATATCATGCATTTTTGGGTTCACAAATTCCCCCCATTGTCAGACCGAAGAATTTTGATTTTGATTTTGAACTGAGTAAAAACCATTTGGTAAAATTAGGAAAATTTTTCAAACACATCAGATTTTTTTCGGAGAAAATAAATTCATGTCATTCTTGAGCAATTATCAATAAATAAGACGAAATAACGAAATTCCTGCCCCCAACTGACGGTGTAGGTTCCCAAATATCAGAGTGTACTGAGGAAAAGATATGAGGGGCACGAGTATTTGAAGGAGGAAATGAATGTCTATGACTCTTAGCTAAAACACGAGTTTCACAATTCAAAGGAGTACTAAAAAATTGAGGAAATAACCGGCGAAGATATTTGTGAGAAGGGTGACCAAGACGTCGGTGCTATAATTAACTTTTAGATTGGGTTGACCCATGAGTCAAGAGTGTCCTTCCCGGTATCGAGTTCACTTCGTCAACATAGTATAAGCCGTTCCTCTCAGTGCCACACCCAACTATCCTTCCCAAATGGATATCCTGTAATACACAGAAAGACAGATACATCATCACCACACTGTTAAGTTCCTTCGAAATATGACTAATAGATAATAACTTATATGATAATGAAGGCACATATAAGTAATTTGATAATTTGATAGAAGGAGAAATATCAATAGTTTCAGCTCCCTTTACAGGGGCAAATTCACCATTCGCCGTTTATACCACTTTCTTTTTCGAAATCTCCATAGAGATAATATCCGACAAATCGTGTGTGAATGTGTCAGTGGCGCCACAGTCAAATATCCATTGACTATATTTTTTCGAACGCGTTTGCTCCACAATATTCGCATGTCCAGTATATATATTTGGCCAAGCAGAATGATCAGCCGATCCAGCTTTACATCTCATAGATTCAATACATGACCCAAAATTATTAGATGGGAAATCACCAAATGAACCTTCATGAAAATATCTTGCACCGGATATCACATTGTCATTCCTATGTACACTGCCATGAATTTAGGAAATTTAATCCCTTCCCATACCACTATCTTGAGAGATGCAATTATTGTAATCATGATATCTTTTATCTCAATTCCCATGTGGGAAAACGGAAAATTTAAAACTTTACCCTGTTAGAAGCTCTATATTGTGAAAATGCCCTGCCGCACAGAAGGCTACTGCGCGGCAGGGTCCGCGTAGAAGGCTACTGCGCGGACATTACTCCGCGCAGTTGTCTTCTGTGCTAAACAAAATTTTCACTGACAACACATATCCAACACACAAATACGCACACTAAAGTAAGGAAAGAGAAAAACAATTTTTTTTTCCATTTTCTCACTCCAGTTGGTCGGAGAAGAAAGAGTTGACCGACATGAACTTCGGTCTGACATCAGAACGTCAGGCAAGGCTCTTGCAGATCTAGATGCTTATATTCCCATTATCGCAATTCTCTTTCTCTCTTACTTTTAGTCTGTAGACAGGAGATGAGCTTTCTTTCATTTATGGTGCACTCTGTACGCAAGAAAGTGGGAGATCTGGGTTCCTGAATAGGAGCTGGGTTCAGCTCGCGTGGTCACCAGTTCCACCAAAAACTCTCAATCTTGATGAGATCCTATGCAGTGCTGCGGTTGTGAATTATGCCAGATCTGGATGAAGCCTGATTTGGATTTTGAATTTGGGCTAGGGTGTACAAAAGGCTTTAAAGTGGTAGCTGAGATCTCCACCTCCATCAATGGTGTTTTCAGGTGGAGATTTCTGTAGAATTCCATTCTGTAGTTGGATTATGGGTGGGAGGAGAGAGGGTTATTCAGGACATCTTCTCCGACCAACAAAACACATTATAAAAATTAGCTTTTTTTCTCCCCTGTCTGGTTCAGTGTGTGTATTTGTGTGTTGAATGTGTTGTCAGATAAAAAATTGTTTTGCGCAAAAGACAACTGCGCGGGGTAATGTCCACGTAGTAACCTTCTGCGCAGTTCCTGCTGCGCAGTAGTGTTTTGCGCGGCAGGACATTTTCACAATATAGAAGTTCTGACAGGGCAAAATTTTAAATTTCCTCAACTTTATGTCGTGTTGACATTGAAAATATTGAATATGATGAGAATCCTCGAAGTGTCATCTATCAGTTCGTTGAAGGTCATGCAACCATCAAGAGGTGACATCGTGATGATGAAAAGGAGGAAAGATGACTTGATAAGAAAACTTCAATCTATGAAGATGCCCTTGCACCGGGTGCTTTCTTGCTCCTTTTGAAAATGGTGCACCACACTCAGCCACAATATTGCAAATGACCACACACATCATTGATGTGCTTATGAGTGTGGGGTGTGTGTATTTTTTGAGATGCGCTATATCATTGCACAATTTCTTGATGCACGGGTCCATGAGGATGAGTGTTGTCCATGTGAACTATATTGAAAGGGTTACGGCCGTTGCAGTGTTGTTTTTTTATCGGATTGCCAATTGCGTCACATGTAGCCACTTCGGGCTAACAATGTAGAAAGTGCTAACTCAAGGAAGGCTTAGTATTTGTGCTAACAATATAGATAGTCAGAAATCTGGCTTCACGCCCTGAGTTATGCTCACATTCAGGCACAATTGGGAAATTTGGCTTAGAAATTTAAATCTTCTTTCATTGTCTACAAACTGCGAAGGCATAGAAATTAAAATTTGGGACCAGACCCGAAATCGTCTCAACTCTAGGATTCTGACTTACCGTTTCATTTCACCAGCAAAAAAACGTTGAAATTGCATTCTGGCCATAGCACAATTCACATGTGCTCACATAGCTCAACTTCATCAAATCCTATCAATTTAAATTGTAATAATTTCAAACCGGTTCCGGGTTGTGTTGGATTTTCGGGTATGATCCAGACCCGTGACTGTTCTTCCGACTCGGCGAGAACACCTTAATATCAGGCGCAGCAGGGATATTCTCGTAAATGTAGTTATCCAGCCAAGCCAATCGCCGAAACGACACCAATCCGTCTCTATTTTCCCCGAGTAGCGATGCGCCCAAACTGGTTACGGTGAAGTCGGTCGGTGATCATGGATATCGTGTCTTTGATTGGTACGGCCGTCAACTCAACGGCGGCGGAGGTAGATCCCCGCCTTCTCAAAGCGATTAAATCAAAGGTCCGTGACTCAGATACGGAGCTCCGTCTTGCCGCCCAGACCCTGATGAACCTCATGAAGCGAGACCATGCTCAGGTATGCCTCAGTTTTCTTATTCAACCGATTATTTACTCGCATGTTTGAAACATCTATCTTTCTCCATGTCTTGCATTCCCAATTTTATATCCGGGTTTGATTTGGAAAAGAAAGTAATTATGACTTTTAGTGAGACTAATTGGGCAAGAATCTATTATTCTTGATCTAGTTTCAAGATATCAGTTAAAATTTTGGGTATTAATGCGTAATCGTAAGCTATAATCGGTACATTGAAAATTCTAATACCGTCATTTATTTGTCTGAACAATCTTCTGGATGTTGCTTTGTATGTGAAACCTTTTGTCTTTACAGTGTGTGCTTTCACAACGAAAGGAGTTCAATGAAGAATAATTTGGCTGAATCTATATCCTGCAGGTCCGTTTTCTTGCACTACTCATAATCGATGAGCTTTTTATGCGATCAAAGCTGTTCAGAACTCTTCTTGTTGAGAACCTAGACCAGTTGCTTAGCTTAGGTGTTGGGTTCAGAACTGATCATCCACTGCCAGCTCCTGCATATGTTGCGTCTCGCCTGCGTTCTAAATCCATTGAGTTCTTGGAGAAGTGGAACGAGTCGTTTGGTGTTCATTATCGACAGCTCAGAATGGGTTATGACTATCTCAAGAACAATCTTCGTTTCCAATTCCCGAATCTGCAAGCGAATGCAGCTCGCATTCAACAAGAGAGAAGGAGAAGGGAGATGAGATCCAAAGAGATCCTACTTGAGAAGTTTGAAACCTTCAAGGAGAATTTTTCTTCAAAAAAGGAGCGTATCAGATCAACCATTGATGAAATTAATGAGTGTCTAGTAATTGCTAAGGATAAGGATGATGATATGCCACCGGTTCCTCTGGATGATGTTGAAGAAATAGAAGAGTTCCGTAACTCGGAATTAAGGGAAATCCGTCTTGATTCTTTAAGAGAGGCCGATATGGTCCACGAGAACAATGAAAACAGAGTTGTTTTTGATGCACTGAGGGAGCTATTCAAGGTTCTAGTCACTAAGCATCTACCTACAGTACAAGAATGGATATCTCTTCTTATACGGGTGGAAGTTGCCGACCATCAGTTCAGGGACTCAGCTTTGAAAGATCTAATAGATATAAAGAATCTTATTCACTTGACCAGAAGAAATTGCGGAGAATCAGGCTGTGATCTTTCGGTGACTGCAACTGCTGAAGAAGATATTTGGGAAGATGGTGCAACAGGAGCATATGACAAAGGAAAACCCGATCATAGCTGTTCCAAAGCTATTGGTGGAAGCACTTCAGAGGATTCAGTTATTACAGAAAATGCAGGTGTTCATAATAACTTTAACTTGTTATATAGAGATGCCAAAAAGAATCTAGAGAGTGGAAGAAGGAAATCAGACCCATCACGTGGTAAGCTTTTGGGTGAAGCTCCAGTTCTTAAATGGGGTTCATTCCTGGACAACTGGGGATCCACCACTGATGCTTTGGCTAACCAGAGGGGGCTAGATGTTGAAGCTCACTGGGGTAGGGTTGACCGGGATGCAGTTATACCCGCAGAGAAGATTGCGGAGTTGAATGTTCGGGCATCCATATATGAAGAACAACCTGCTGAAATCCAACCTTGTCGAGCTCCTTTAAAGAAAGGTGAACTTTGTCAAAGAAGAGATTTGAGAGTTTGTCCATTTCATGGACCCATTATCCCAAGGGATGATGAAGGGAATCCCATCAATGAGCCCGGTGCAACCGATGAAGAAGCCACCCAACCAAAAGAGATGGTTACTTGGAACCAGACAGAAGCATCAACACCAGATGCAGATGGTAACTTAGCAGATCAACTACTAAAACAAGCTATAAAGAATGTTCGAAGAAGAGATGGTCAGGAAGTGGACAGAAAAAAGTTAGACAGACAGTCCAAGAAAGCTAAGCTTGCAAAAGTGCGGGAACACAATGAAGCTGTGCTGCGAGACGCAGCAATCGCTTCAACTTGGAGGTCCTCTCATGTTGGCGAAGGTGTAGAAATGGGTACCACGTCCAGGTTTTCTGCTAAAAGCAAGAAACAAACACTAGCATCGATGTTGAAAAAGAAAACAACTTCGAAGAGCAGATTGGGGCAAAAACTATTGAACGTTCGTAGAAGTGATGCCACAGGCAGAAATGTAATGGAGGTAGAGGAGGTGAGATACAGGGATGCTTTCCCAAATCAATGGTAGATATGTTCAGTCTATACCATACCAAATTTCTTGTGATTTTCTTATATATTGTTGCTCTTTTGGTTGTGGACTGTGGTTAAACAAGTACACACAATCAAACGACGATAAAGGATATAAGACACTCTTCATTATGTACACATCCCCACATTTCACTCCTACCATGTGGGAACACACATGTTGATGTGTGTGAAGTTCCATATTTATGAATGTGTGGGTGTGGGGTGGTGTCTTATTTGTGAGTGTCTTATATCATTTTTGATCAAACCACCATATATCCATGTTTATTTGGGATGCTGATTGGATTTGATGTTGTGCTCTTTGATTGGATATCAAATAATTATGATTAGCAATAATGATGTGCCAAATGGGTGACGTTCATGAGTTGATCCAGGCAGAGGAGGCGCTTTTTGCTCATTTTACTTAAATATTGATCCAAGATGTCCTACTAGTATGTTTGTGAAGATGTAGGCGAGATTGTTAGGTGGAATGAGATGTATAAGTATTTTTGTTGGCATCCATGTGATGATAATAATTTTCCAAACGGATGGATTTGACTCTACTCATATCTAAATGACCTTGTGGGCATGTCCCTGGAGGATGAAGATTTGATTCAGCTAGTCATAAATTTTAAGGATGAAAAAGATGAGAACGTTCATTGTTAAAAATTCTATAGATGAAGAAAATGAGGAGATTGTGAAAGATTCTTAAGAAGAATAGATGATTACGAAGAACAAACGAAGAAATAGCTAAAGATTAATTTATATTATTAATGCTTTTGTATTAGCCTAAGTTTTCAATAAGATTGCATTAAAAAAGACATGCATTAATACACTATAATATAATTCTTCAATCGAAAAACTCAGTAGCAGGCTACATTGTCGGCATGACGTTGAGAGAAACAGCTCCGTATTTCTTATGAATCTTCTCCATCCACTCTACACTGCGGAACCACATTCTATGCAAATATCAAATATAATTCTGAAACTCAACTGCCGACAGGTACAAGTTGTGGCACAGTGGCATGGTCCACAGCTTCTTCGTTGGATTCAGAGTGTATCTTGCCAGAAAGACAACCGATGCTGTTAACTTCAATGACGGAATCTAGGGCATCTCGTACGAGGCCAACACTACCTCCTAGAGGAGGAATGATATATTTTCCTGTTCTGTAGTAGCTGTCGTGGTTGCCCTGCCTCCTCTTGCAATGCACATGTATATGATAAGGAAATGATGAGGCGTTTGCAGTTTGAGATTTAATCCTACAATATGTAAAATCTCTCATTCCAAACGAATGAAATTTTGTCGGGTGATTGAATCGTCGGTAAGACTGAGAAAAAATGTTAAATTTCAATGGCTCACCCTCCTCGTCACTCTTGTTTGCCAGCATCAAACAAGCGAAGTCAACATGTCTGACCATTAGGTTGTCGATGTCAGTTTCCGACAAATAATGGTCTAGATAACAAATAACCGCCAAATATAATGTCTCGTGCTTTACTCTAATTAATTTATTTTGACCGACAAGTCAATCAACACAAGTGTCATGTATTTTTTTGCGTTTTGCTGTTTTTTCGACTTTTTGTTGGAATCGTCTTATATAATTAACAGTTGTAGATTGTGACATAGAACACTCCATGAATACAACAACTTATTACTTGGTGTCTGAATTAGCATATTTAAATGAGTTAGAAGAAGAAAGAGATTGCTCATATAAAAAGAAATATAATGAAGTTCCCAAAAAGGGCCTAAATCCCAGTTATTGGAAGTATGATTTTTTGGCTAAATTATTGGAAGTATGATTTTTTTGGCTAAATTATTGGAAGTATGATCGTTTAACTATCTGTCAGTAATGTAAATTTTTTCAAATACAAAATCAAAAATAAAATTAGAAGAAAAAGATCCCGCCAGGATTCGAACCCGAATTTTTCTCGAGTTAATTGGTGGCTTAAGCCACTCAACGATGCTACGGGTGCTGTCGTAACGTACCGTACAAAAATAAAAACATTGGCCCAAAAAATGACTGAACAATATCTCGGAATTCTGCTCTTTCACGATTGCCGAGCAGGGGTTTGGGTTTTAAGTGTCGCCGAGCAGCAATAGCCGGCTTTCCTCCGGCGCTTTCTTCTCTGAAAATGAATAATTTGCCATGAAGTCGCAGTAATGGAGTTTTCTGGCTCTTCGATCAAAAATAAACCTCCAATTTGGCCTGCAATTACATTCGTTACATGGAAGAACACTTCAAGGATGATCCTTCCGCGTTATGGGAAACCCCATAGCTGCTCCTCGTTTCCTATCTATCTAGTCCTCCCTCTTCCGACCAGAAGATTTCATGTCTCAGCTCGTATTGACCGACCCAGCAGTCGCCAGAATTACCTGAGGAAAAAACTTACACGGGAGAAAGATGGTAAATCCAAGGTTTGGGAATGGGATAAGTCTGGGCATTCAAAGAAAGACTCTGGATTTTGGGGAATTGGAAGTGACCCGATATTTACGATTTTTCAGGATTTTGAAGGTAAGATTGAAAGAGTGGTTGTGAATGAGGAGGAAATCAGGAGAAGAAGCCGACTTGAGGAAGTTGATTTGAAGATATCTTTTGCAGAAGGCATAGCAAGGGAAATGGAGAAAGGGATTAATGTACTCCCAAAGGATAGTGTTGTAGCAAAATTTATGGTATCTGATGGAAAACCGCGTCTGAACAAAGGGGAATCAAGTTTAACCGAAGGGGAATCTCATCATACGGGAGTTACTGGAGGCTTGACATTGTTTCCAGGATGGTTTAGGAAAATGTCAGGAGTTGGAATCTTGGTGTTATGCAGTGTTTTCGTGTTTCAGTCTGTTAGCGGGATGCTAACTGCAGGAAAAGATAGTAAGGAGTTAACAGAATTTGAGAAGGAGATGTTGAGGAGGAAAATGAAATCTAGAATGGAGAAAGAGGAGTTGGTTAGAGGTAGTGTGGAAGTGATGCATGAGCCATTAGAGCCTAGAGGTGTACCTTTCAATAGGCCTTTGCTTGATAAGGAAGAACTTGTCAATAGTATTATTAAGGCCAGGGTATCAAATAATGAACTCGCATTACCGGAGCATTCTTCTAACAATCGTAAGGATTTGAATGACAAAATAGAAGAGATCAGGGTGATGGCCAGGCACGCACGAGAGGTGGAGAGAAGAAATGCATTGCAGGATGACAGCCATGGACAGGATTTAGAGGTCTCCAGTGATGTTGCAACTCCAGAAAATAATCATGTTGATTCGAGTGACTTGTTTGCAGGCAAGAAAGAGTCTGCTGAAGAACCATCCTTGCTTAAAAGGGGTGATTCGGTGAATCATTCTGATGGTGCTGGCAGACAATCGGGCTCACTCGGAAAGTCTTCCACGAGGAGGTTAAGGATCATAAAATCAGCTGAAGAAGCTAGAGAATATCTCTCAAGGAAACATCAGAGTCCAGAAAGGAACAAAAAATATGAAGTTCGTAGTGGTGAACAGATTAATGCTGCTACCAACATGACTGCTGCAGATGTACCATCTGCTAATACAAACCAGGTGTCAGGCTTAACTGATGAAGTATGTGACTCTATATCTTTAGGACAAAAGTATGAAACTTTACTTCGTTCTGTTGACCACGGCTTGGATAGTGGAGCTGAAGGAAGAACCGTGGGTAGGCTAAATGGTGAAGAGATATCCAGAATACTCTCAGGTACTGAAGTTAGTACCAGTTATAGATATACTGAAATATCAATGCCTTTACCTCAGCAAAATGAAGCTGATGTAGTATCTGCTGATACAAACCAGGTGCCGGAGTTAACTGATGAAGCATGTGACTCTAGATCTCTAGGTCAACAGCATGAAAATTTACTTCCTTCCGAAGTCCGCGACCCTTATAGTGAAGCGGAAGGAAGAACCGTGGCTAGATTAAATGATGTTAAGACATCCAGAATACTCTCAGGTGCTGAAATATCAATACCCGTGCATCAACAAAATGAGGCTGATGTTAGAACAAATAATAATCAGTACTACAAAAATGAAGCGTTATCGTCTCAAGATATGATAGAGTCTGCATCCGCTGAAGTCTCTGGTGGTATTTCAGTTGAGATAGAAGGTCATACCCCCCAAAATGAAATGCTTACGGACTTGGTGCCTGGTGTTGCAACTTCCAGAGAAATTAATGGCGGAGCTGCAGAGGTAGCCGGTACAGCATATAAAGGAGGCTGGATAGAAAAGAATATTGGTGAGTTTGAGCCTATTCTGAAAAAGATTGGAGTTGGATTCAGAGAAAATTACAAGGCCGCTAGGGAGAAAGCAAGTGTGGAATTATTTTCAGGTGCTGAGATGTTGCAGTTGCAGCAGGATGGCGCTAAAAATGAGCTTGAATGGATGAAAGATGAAAAGCTCCGGGATATCGTGTTCAAAGTTAAGGAAAACGAGCTTTCAGGAAGAGATCCATTTCACCTCATGAAGGAAGAAGACAAGACAGCATTCTTGAGTGGCCTTGATGAAAGGGTTGAAGCAGAAAATAAGAAGTTGCTTAATTTGCATGACTATTTGCATTCAAACATCGAGAACCTTGATTATGGAGCAGGTATAAGACTTTTCTTATTATTGTCTCATTTTATTTTCTGCTGTGCATATCGAGTTCCCTATCCTCGTTTTATCACTCATACCATCTGTTCAGTAAATCTTTTGAGGGAGTTCTACTTGAAAGGATTTCCCTAGTTCTTTTAACATGTCTGCTGCAAATCTGATTACAGATGGTATTAGCTTGTACGATCCTCTGGATAAAATCGTTCCTCGGTGGAAAGTCCCACCTGCAGAAAGCCTCAATGTTGAAAGCCTGGAGAGCTCATCAAAAACCGGGTACGATATCCTCCGCAAAGCATTAGACGTCTCGAAGCAAAATCCTGTAGTATCTTCCAAGACCATTATTCAAGGAAGTGATGGTTCTGTTAAGACGGGGAAGAAATCTGGAAAGGAATTCTGGCAGCATACAAAGAAATGGTCCCAAGGATTCATTGATTCTTATAATGCAGAAACGGATCCAGAAGTCAAGGATGTAATGAAGGACATGGGGAAGGATTTGAACAGATGGATCACAGAGAGAGAAATAAAGGAAGCTGCAGAGCTAATGGATAAACTTCCTGAAAAGGGCCGAGTTTTCATAAAACAGAAACTGGACAAAGTGAAACGAGAGATGGAGCTGTATGGACCCGAAGCTGTTGTGAGCAAGTACCGCGAGTACGCAGAAGAGAAGGAAGAAGATCACCTTTGGTGGCTTGATCTTCCTTACTTGCTGGTACGATACTTTTTTAGCCTTTTCAACAACCTGCATTTTATACCATTCTGAAAAATCGTTACTTTCTCAGTGCATAGAAATGTACACGTTTGAGGAAGGAGAGCAGCGAGTGGGTTTATATTCATTGGAGATGGCTTCTGATCTAGAATTGGATCCCAAGCAGTATCATGTTATTGCGTTTGAGGACGCTGGTGACTGTAAGAACCTTTGTTACATTATACAAGCTCATATGGAAATGCTTGGAACTGGACAGGCTTTTGTAGTAGCTAGACCACCCAAGGTAGTCTTATACATCATCTCAACCTCAAAATACATGGCATGCCCGTGAGATCCACATCCACATCCACATCCACATCCACATCCACCCGAGGAAAGAATTGAGTCGTGTGTTATATTTTTTTGCAGGATGCTTTTAGGGAAGCCAAAGCAAATGGGTTCAGCGTGACAGTTGTGAGGAAGGGAGAATTGGGAAGATTGAATGTGGATCAAACATTGGAAGAAGTAGAAGAATCTCTTGTGGAGATTGGGAGTAAGATTTATCAGGATAACATCACAAAGGAGAGATCAGTGGATATAAATGGATTGATGAAGGGCGTGTTTGGCATCAAGAAATTGGCAAAGAGGTAAGTAACTTGATGCTGTGTTATTTATGGACATTCGCGAGTGAAGGTTATAGTCATAACCTTGATTTTTAGTTTTTTTTTTGGTTACGACAGGAATCACATCAAGAGGAAGGTTAAGAGATCAATAAACCATAAACAGTTATAGAGCAAAGTCCGTTGTACTTTTTTTTGGGTAGGAAAAAGGCCTGCATTCACTTCAATCAACAAAAGTTACCCAGAATATATACAAGATCAGATAATGTATCTGAACACACTGTTATTTTAGACTGTTTGGTCTTCACCTGGTTTAAAAGCATATTATAATCCCCCGGGTTAGGATAGAATGTATCAACCAGTCGCCTGTTATCTGCAGCTTTTTCACCGTGAGCCCGTTGTACTGATTCCGGCTGAATGCAAGTAAAAATTTATTTATAGATAAGACATCAAAAATTTCATGTTTAAGTGCATTTTTGATAATTTGGTCGATATATTTTTTTTTGAGAAATGTTAGCGGTATGAAAAAAATTTGTATAAGACTAATCATTGGATTAAATAAAATTTTATTTGATCATATTTATTAATTATCCACATTTTTGGCTATGATTAAGGATCTGACTTGGCACAAATTTTAATGTTGTGCGATGCGAAGTGTATCTATTTTAATTGTAAAATATAGCATTGCTCATAAAAAAAATTCCTTATATAATCTAATTTAGGGCGTTGCCGATGTGATGCGCCGTACGCCGGCGAATTCAGCAGCGGAATCCCAACACGGTGCCGCGCGTGACCTCAATCCACACCCCGCATTTGACTCGGCTTTCAACTCGGTGCATGAACAGCTTCACTACACGAACCCTACCCACTAACTTCATCCGCGTCTCGATCTCCATCGTATCGCCGGACACAGTCGCTCCGCCCAGTCCGTCAGCTCCGTCGTTCGTGCCGCCGCCGCCGATCGGCGCGTGAAGCGGGTACTTCTGCAGATCCAGCTTCGCTGATATTTTCTGGCTCCCTCCGCCGCCGATTCTCCCGGCGGGGATGAAAACCTCTCCCACCGGCGCCCCGGAGTAGACCAGCTGCAGCGAGCTGTCGTAGTGCGAGAACACGTCGCGGTTGGGGTTCGTCACCGTGACATACTGCAGGAACTCGAAATTGATGGTGCCGTTTGCGACGGCGAATGTCGGGAACTGAACGGCGTTGACGGCGATTACCGGAGGCTTCGGCTTGAAGAGGAAGAAGTAGACGGCGACCGCTGCTGCGGCGATGGCGAGGAGGAAGACGGTGGCGACGGCGCATGATGCTAGATTCGTCCGGCCACTCCTCCTTGGCTTGTAATTGTGAGGATAAGGATGATGGTGATGGCTGGATCCGTGTTGATGCTGCGTTTGGTTCATGTTTGGAGACGAGGGGGGTGAAAAGTGTAGACGAACGAAAAAAGGGTGCGTGCTGGAGTTGTGATATTGGGAATCTTGTCATCGATGCTGGCTACTTTAGTGATGGCAAGCAAACAAGGCAGCAGAAGTATCAAAAAAGAAAGAAAAAGTTGAAACTAATGAATTTTTTCATAAATAATTATTTACGTTAATATTAATGTATGGCTGAGCCAGAATCGCCCCCTTAGGGTTTAGGCTTAGGGACAATGTACCATATAATTGTGCTACACGTGAAATAGTCACGAAGCCATGGGTCGGAAGAACGTTTTACTTTACTTTATTCCTAATGCCAACTTCAGTTCTAAAGTTGGTCGACTCGAC
The DNA here is from genome assembly GCA_025802335.1 of Pinguicula primuliflora. Lineage (NCBI taxonomy): Eukaryota > Viridiplantae > Streptophyta > Magnoliopsida > Lamiales > Lentibulariaceae > Pinguicula > Pinguicula primuliflora. The sequence continues at coordinate 1,462 of JAOYMZ010006331.1, read as the reverse complement.
ACCGACATACCGGAATACAACTGGGATTCATGTGTCCTGTCCTGCCGCAATATAAGCGGATACCAGCAAGACTCACAATCCGACCGGGGAATCAGAATTACACATGATTTACAAGACACCAACACGGACGCCGAATGAGTAGGAAAAAAAAAGCAAAGAATGTTCACGAGGAAATGATTTCCGCAGACACTTCAAAAGTTAAAAACGAAACAGATACAGTGTATATGTACCGAACATATGGACATATACACATTTATGTACCAACCACCTATATGGGGGGTAGCAAGTTAGATGACTCACCCAAGGCGACGGTCCATGATGGTGGAGACACATTCCATGAAAGTAGTTTCACTGGAGCATGGGAGAACGGAAGCCTCTGCTTCTTGGACAATCTCCTCGATGACGGATAGTTTATTCAATGTCTCTCTGCACATCATGTTACCAATGGCGAATGGGGTCAGACCCTTTTCTGCACCTTTCTTCAGGAGCATAGTGGAGATGCGTAGAACGCGAGCACACTCGAGTGACATATCCCACCCATAGAATTTGAGCAGGGCTATGTCTTCCTCTGCATCCATTGATCTTATGTATTCAATTGTATCCTCGCTGAAAGGCTGGCGAGCTTGCGGCCAGTAAAGCCAGTCGAACGTGCAATCTTCAAACTTGGGAGACAAGAAAAAAACAAAAATTGCAAAATATTATTCAAAAGAAGAAAGAGATGGCACGGAACTGAGTTGAAGATGCTAATCTTGGTGACAAGGAAACATCCTAATCACATCGATATCATGTCAATAGAAACTAACCTCTCCCAGCAATCATGCATGTGTACAGTATAGATAAATTAGTACAAGATTAGATGGCCATGACTTGACCTGTCATAAATTGAAAATTGGCAAAGACGACCACTTCATATTGTTCACAATGGTTCATTCCAAATTGTAAAACCGAAATAAGTCATATAAACTCAAGCTTGACAGAAAAGCTGGGGTTATACTTACTTCAGCAACATGGGAAAGAATAACTACAATTATGAATGTATGGTAAGTCGGAACAGACGAATTTTACATGCATTTAAACTTATCTAAACATGGCAAATTGGTGAACTAGAGGCTGATGCAAAACAATAGAGGCAAGACTTACACTGTACGGCAAGCAATAACCATGATCAATAGGAATAAGCACGATTTGACCATCTTCACCCTTGCTCAGTAATATATTCCCGGCATGCCTATCTGCATTGGCCATCCTGATATCCAACACTGCGATCTTGTGCACTTCTTGAACTGGAAAAGCACCAGGTCCCATTTCCTCACAGCTACCGTTGTTCTCCATAAACATTTGTAAGGATCCAGTCTTGAGATACACCTCCCCAGGATGGTTAAAAGCTTTGTGAAGACACTTCACATAAACAGTAGGAGGAACCCCAGCAAAGCCTCTAATCTCATTTGAGAAAGATCGCCGA
>JAOYMZ010006320.1:0-22748 GCA_025802335.1 Pinguicula primuliflora | reverse complement strand
TGAGATCTGACCCTTGCTTAGCATTGTATTATTACTTGACCATGTGCACTTGCATGCTAATATGAATTTTCACATCAACATGCAAAATGTAAACGAAACGAACGTAAGGAACTCTGACACACCATGGAAAATATATGCTAGAACTCCCCCTCCCCACTCCTAATGGGAGGTGACTTTAACGTGGTCACATGCCCGGAGGAAAAGAAGGGAGGTAAACCCATTCATCTAGGCACGGTGACAGACTTCACCCAAACTCTAAACACATGCAAACTAACGGACGTGGGATATCAAGGTAATCCGTTCACCTGGACAAATAAACGGAAAAAACCAAAGCTGATCCTTAAGAGACTTGACAGAGTCCTAGCGTCTCAGGAATGGGTAGAATCTGGCCCCTCGGTGAAGGTGTCTCATCTGCACAAAGGCCAATCTGATCATTCCCCGCTACTACTAACATTGCACTTCTTAAATAAAAATAAACCAGGGAGATTTCAATATCATCAATTCTGGTCATCTTACGCTACTTTTACTCAACTAGTGACTAAGTCATGGAACAAACCAACGTCGACCTCAAATGCAATTCACACCTTTAGTACAAAATTGAAACGACTGAAAGCTTACCTAAAACAATGAAATAAACAAGTATACGGAAACATCTTTCAAAATATAAAACAAGCAAAAGACAACCTAATGAAATTAGAGGCTCAGTACGAATCCTCTCAAACTGAGGAGAATGAAATAAAGTTAAATCAAGCTCATGAAATCCATAATCAACACCTACTAGCCGAAGAACAATACTGGAGAGAAAAATCAAGAATCAAGTGACTAAAAGAGCGAGACAAAAACACTAAGTTTTTTCACAAAAAAGTTAAGCTAAACGGACTAAAAAACAACAGAATGTCCTTAAAGCTTCCAAATGGGGACACTGCGGCCCCTGAAACCATCCCAAAAATGTTCGAAGAGCACTTCATATCTCAATTCACTGCCGAGAACACCAAAGATGCTTCAGAGCTCCTCAATCTCATCCGAAAGCTCATAACGGAAGACCACAATAAAGAACTAACCAAATGGCCAGACATAACGGAACTGAAACAAATAATACTCCAATTAGACAAGGATAGTGCCCCAGGTTCAGATGGTTTCACAGGCGCTTTCTTTAGAAGCAACTGGGAAATCATCTCTCCAGATCTTCTCAACATGGTCCATGCCGTCTTTGCTGGCCAACAACTCCCTAGCTCAATTACCAGCACTTTAATCTATCTCATCCCTAAAGTAAATAACCTAACATCCTGCTCAGAATTTCGGCCGATCAGCTTATGCAATTTTTCTGCAAAAATAATCTCCAAGATTCTGGCATCAAGATTATCTAAAATCCTGCCCCTAATAATTTCCCCACATCAAAGTGGTTTTGTTAAAGGTAGAACCATAACCGAAAATATCCTCCTTGCACAGGAAATGATTCATCATCTAGATTACAAAAAACCAGGACATAACGTAGCCATCAAATTTGATATGGTCAAGGCTTTTGACAGGCTCTCTTGGATCTTTCTTATATCAATCATGAGGAAATTTGGCTTCTCTGAAAGCTTCCTTGATCTGATATGGAGAAGCATATCCAATTCCTATTTCTCAATCCTCCTATTAGGTCAAATCTATGGCTACTTTAAATCAACCAGGGATTTGAAACAAGGGGACCCTCTATCCCCTCTACTCTTTATCATATCATTCGAGGTTTTAAATAGATCTCTGAACAATCTACAATCACAAAAACCACAATACGCCTTCAAAACCCCACAAAACAGTCCCACAATCTCTCATCTCGCCTATGCGGATGACGTACTACTATTCACAAGAGGCACTAAAAAAGCACTTGAAGCTTGTCTAAAAACTCTAAAAAATTATGAAGCCTGCTCGGGCCAAAAAATAAATCTGGATAAAAGTCACTTCATTATATCTCCTAAAGCTACGAGATTCCAAAAGAGATCCATCACAACATGGACGGGAATAAAACACACTAACCTCCCCATTCCTTATCTAGGTATTCCACTGTATAAAGGAAAGAAAAAGAACAACCTTTTCACCTCACTACAACTGAAAATACAAAAGAAGATAGAAAGCTGGTCCAATAAATTCCTATCTTCTAGGGGTAAACTTATTCTGCTAAAATCTGTACTTTATAGTCTTCCAATGTATCAACTCATGGCTATGTATCCTAACAAATCTGTTTTGAAGCAAATTGAGGCAACTTTTGCCAATTTTTTGGGGGGCATGGAGAATGGAAACCAAAAAACACATTGGAAAAGCTGGAGGGATTTATGTTTACCTGCTAAGGAAGGAGGAATTGGACTCCGCAGGCTTCACGATATTTCTCTCACAGCTGGAATTAAGCTATGGTGGAAACTAATTCAGGGAGACTCACTATGGGCTAGTTACATTACCAAAAGATATTGCAGTGCCACACCCCTGTCTGTAGCTCCAGCCAAACCAACAGACTCGCACGTCTAGAAATAGCTAGTTAGCATAAGAGACACCACTTCCCCCAGATCTGCTGGAAACTAGGTCATGGAGACTTATCTTTCTGGTTTGATAACTAGTTCAGAGGTGTTACGGTAGCCTCTTAAGTCACAATTTAGCTGCCAAATCTACAAGTCAGACATCTCCAGTTTGGGGACCAGTGGCTCGAGATACCTCTTATTAGGATGGTTGGTTCCGAAGTAGCAATAGATATCATGGAAATCAGAATCGACCCTAGCAAAGATATACCTTTCTGGAAACCTGAGAAAGATGGCAGCTACTCAAACAGATCTGCTTGGAACCTGATCCATCATAGAAGCTCAGAAACGAAGGTGTTTGCCTTCATCTGGTCCAAGGAAATCCCGCTGAAAATCAGTGTCTTCATGTGGCGCGTACTCCATAACATCCTTCCCCTGGATAGTAACCTAAAGCGCAAGGGAGTTATTCTAGCATCCAAGTGTGTATGCTGTCCCACAACTCCCAACTTGTATGGAAATCGCCCAACTTGTATGGAAATCTTTGAGCACACAATGTGGTTGGACAACACAGAACTCTGCCCAAACACTACTGGACAGACTGAGGGAATGGCACTCTATAAGGGGAGGAAAATCTGTATCTATACTCAGGAAGATTACTTTTATTATGGTCTGCTGGAACATATGGAAAGCAAGATGCTCGGCGAAGTATGAGGACAAAACTATGAGCACCGAGCACATCATTGGATCAATAATTGCACAAATCTAGTTCCTCCTAAACCAACAAGTCATTTACAAACCCAATTCGCATGGAGAGGCCAGCATCTTGCACCGCTGGCACATCAGAACCATGGGAAGGAATACAACTCTCAAACAGAAATGGCAGCCTCCTCCAAGGGACACTTTGAACCTGAACGTTGCCTTCATGACTTACGGTGGCAGAAATGGCACAGCTTTAGTGATCCGTTCTCACACTGGAAATATTACATATGCTTATGCTAATTCTACCTCTGTACTCAGTTTTCCGCAGTTGTACAGGTGCTTCAACAAGGATTAGAATTATGCGCTCAAAAGCTCTTCAACAAGCTCAGGATTGAAACTGAAGAGCAAGATCTCATACGCGGCTGCCACCACCCAAGGAGAGGTTCATGGAGGTCTTACGAACAGCTGGTTAATATCAGCAACATGCTCACAGGTTTTGCAAATGTCCAGGTTCTTAAAGCCTATCGCTCAACTAACAGACTGGCACGGAGCTTAACTAGATGGGGAGCCAAACATGGGGCACACAGTTTCTCAAGTATGCATGAACTCCCTACGGACGCTCTCATCCTTGCAACCGAAGATCAAACACAAAATGGCCGCCCTATGTAGCTACTGAAATCAGCAAGTTGCAACCTTTCTGCGCCACATCAAGCTGGCCTCCGAAGAACCAAAATCCATTGTCTCTCACGACTGCATTTCAGGTACATCTCCCAATTCTTACTATTTTGTTGATTTGCAGGTACTGCGAACACGAACACAGGTTCCCTACCAACTAGACATTCCTCTACAAACTCTAGATTTAAGAGTTTGTGGGTTTGTAATTGTGATTCACGAAAATGTATTTCATTATTTCGCAAATGTTAGGATAGCGATGTATAAACATTGCGGCTCATTAGTAACCAATTTATCATTAACGCGTAACCCCGTTCAAAACCAACGAATGGATTTTAATTTTACAAAAAAGTTAACTGGTTCCTTACAATTTTTATTGAAAAATATATATTTTTTATACAATTTAGTAATTGTATGTGTGGTCATCATCAATAAGCAAAAAATAATGGTATATGAGTAAAGGTAGTGTAACTATTGCAAATATGAATATAATATCAAATATTATCTATATTATTTAAATATTAATATATGCAATAAGATATGGTGCCCGTCATTCTAAAAATCCAGTCTACGACACTGTGCGTCATATTCCATAATCGTGGGACTCCTCTACCGTTGTAACAGTAACTTATCTCTAGGTCTCCATATATGGAATTCATGTTTTTGCCCATATTTGGAGTGACGGTTATTTTATAATATATTATATGAATTTGGGACCACGCTGATACTTTTTTTATAGGTAAACCAGTTGAAGACACCAATAGGCACTTATAAAACCGACTGAACTGTTCCGATATTTTTTTCAGCGCCATTGTCACAACTCCGAGTTCATAACCCTGAAGCTGAAGATGAATGAGTTACTACTCGTCGAAGGGTTCATTACTTCTTTGTCCGTATTGGTGTTGCTATTCTTCTTCTACCCAAATAAAATACAGAGGCGTGAAGGAAAAAAAGGCATGATGAGTTCCTCCCCACGCGGTGCTCCCGGTGGAGATGTCGACATCATCATTGTCGGCGCTGGAATCGCTGGTGCTTCTCTTGCATACGCACTTGGGAAGGTGACAATTTATAGATTTGCAAAGGATTATCTTATCCATTTGGTTTAAAGAAACACATGCAAATGATGCTTGAGTGCAACATATTGAATTTTTATGTCAAAACATTTCTGAAATTGGTCACTGATTTCATTTTTATGTCATACATATTGAATTTTTATGTCAAAGCCTAGAATCCCAAAAATATGTTTTATAAGTGCAAAATTAGGAATCAAAAGCTAAACGTTTAATTTTAAATGCCGAAATTAAAGTAAAAAAATTATTGGAATGTTTTCATATACCTATTGGAGAAAGAATTACCAACCAACTTAAATAAGAACGGTGCTACAATCAATCAATCAACTTGGCCTCAAGGTTTTATTGAGAGTAGCCTACATCCACCTATTTAAGTTGGCCCACACACGTGCACCTGCGCACACGAGGCCCGAGCCAGGATTGGGGTCGGGTCGATTTTCTAACAAAACTACGTTCCAAAATGGTTTATGTATAAGAATTCTGAAACTGATGACAGAATTTTGAGACAAAATTGTTGAATTTATTTTTATAAGTTTGGTACATGTAAAATTCGATAAAATAAGTAGTACCGTTTGGGAAATAACCCAAGTGGATTTCTGAAAAAAAGTAGAGTTTTAAGTTGTACAGTTACAAATTAGAGATTTTGTGAAGGTCTGATTGATCTCAAGCAACATCTTAATAGTGCAAGAAATGCTATATTATCTTGAAAAAAAACAAGGCTTTATAGTTGCAATTAAATTAGACACGGCCAATGCCTTAGATTGGATCTCATGGTTGTTCCTCATACATGTTTTGTGCTCCTTCGGATTCTCAGAGTGCTTTATAGGTATGATATGGAGAATAATTTCAAATTGTTCTTTCTAAATCCTTAATAATGGACAAATCCATGGATATTTCAAATCTTCAAGGGGATTGCGACAAGGCGATCTCCTATCTCCGATGCTATTTATCATAGCAGTGGAAGTCTTAAGTCGAAATTTAAACAAACTTATTGAAACTAAACCTTGGGTGGCATACAAAGTCCCAACTGGATGTCAAGGCATCTCACACCTAGCATATGCTGATGACCTGATTATCTTCACAAGGTGATCGAAAAAGGCATTAGATGCATGTTTCAAACTCCTAAAAACTTATGAAAAATGCTTGGGTCAAAAAATAAATATAAGGAAAAGTACTCTCATAATTTCACACAAAGCTACTGTTTCCAAGAGACGTTCTATCTCGAGGTTGACATGTCTCATATATTCAACGCTCCCCATGACATATTTGGGTAGTCCTCTATGCCATGGTAGGAAAAAATCTAGTTTGTTTAACTCTCTAATCATAAAAATTAAAAATAAAATTGAGGGATGTGGATCTAAATATTTGTCTAAAGGGGGTAGACTAACTTTAAGAAATCTATGCTCTACAGCATCCCAATTCACCAAATAATCACCGCACTGCCTCCCCAATAAAAAATTAAAACCATTGAAAAAATCATTTCAAACTTCTTCTGGGAGAAAACAGAAGGAAAAAATAAGCTATACTGGAAATTATGGAAATCACTCTGTTTATAGAAGAGGGAGGGATAGATTTAAGAACAACTCAGGATATGTGTATAGTGGCAAGCATGAAACTATGATCCCAATTCATACATAACAAATACTATCTTGAACAGTGTTCGAGAAAGTGCTAGGCGGACTCTGGACGGCCAAGGCCCGTTTAGCGCTTAAGCGGCCTAATCGCCCACCTAAACGGGCTTTTAAGTGGCCTAAGCGGTAATTTGGGCAAGGCGGAGCACAACATACTAGCGCTTAGGCGGCGCCTAAGCGGCCCAGGCAACCTACTTCTCAAACAGAGGTCTTGAATATCCCCATGCAATAGCTCCAATTTTACCTCACTACTCTCATGGTTAGAATAGAATAACCTCAGTGAGAGATCTTATAAATTTTCACACAACATGGTTAGTTGGTAATCGTACTATCAGCTTTTGGTCAGAAAAATGATTGAAAATAAATTACAAAAAGATATATCAACATTCACACATTCATCTCTAATGATCAAACATATAACTAATCAATTAGGTTGGTACACTCCCCTACTATATGAATTGCTCCCAGACAATATTGTAGATATAATACTACAATTTCAAATACATCAAGGTAAAGATCTCATGTGTTGGAAACCCGAACTAGCAAGGTCTTTTACTACCAAATTAGCTTTGAACCTAATTAGGTAAAGAGCTCCTAAAATCATTATCTTCAAATATGTATGGGACAATGACATCCCCCCAAAAATTTAGTATGCATATATAGAAGGCTATTCATAATATGACAACATTCAACGTAAGGGTATATATACAGTCTCCAAATGTGTATTCTGTAAAAATTCACATCATGTAGAAAATTTAGATCACTTAATCTATGAGGGGGAACTAGCACATGAACTTTGGATGGCAAGACGACGAGAAACTTTATTGGGAACACCTAAAGCTCCGGGTAAGTTCTATGAAGAGTGGCAGTACTCTGCAAGTGTGGGTGGTGAACAATTTTTTGCACCGGCTATATCACGCTTGAGGACAAGTGTGTTGTTCTTGGGGATGGTAGTGTTGGGATCCTCCACTTCCCACACAGGACGTTCTGCTTGGCCTTTGAGAAACAGCTGCAACATGTTATGGAGAGAGTGTGTCCTTACTATTAGTGGCTAATCAGTTCTTGAATGAACAAGAAATCTCCAGCTACTTGAACATGGAAGACCAGCCACTCTCCCTCATTTAGTTGTGTCCGTTTATTGTTTTAATTGAGTCTTTAGATTGCATGTTTCATTCACTTATTAGCTCTTATAGAAGGGGAGCAAGTCTTATACAAAGATTATCCATCGTTGAATGAAAAAGTTTCTTTAGTTTTATAAAGGTGTGGTTCTCCCATTTGAGTACAAGAGTTTGTTCTCCCCATAAGTACAAAAGGATCTAGACCTCTCCTCAAGAAGTCCAACCGGTTCTACGTGATTATAATCCACGGGGTCCTAACACAGTCTACAAAATTGTCTCACTTTGAGGTAATCTCAAACATCAAAAGAGGAGGATGTAGATTCTGATCCAATGACAAGGATAATAAACTGGAAGAGAAAGCTATATACCGGATGAATTCTGAACTTGAAGTTGGCATAGACATCCCTTCGGTTAGAAATGTCCAACGTGCGGAAACCAGTCTGAGTCCGACAAACAATATCCTGAAAATGTAGTGGAAAAATCAAGTAAGGGTGCAGTTAGTAAGGAAATCTCAAATTTGATGGGAAAGACGGAAATGCAAATAAAATGGGCTGACTTTAGCGATTCTGATTTGGTGGATAGAGAAAAGAAATTCATAGACAACCAGTCCATTAATTTAGTTGTTGATCTCACAAAATATAACCTGGGCACATGTTGGGAAACATAAACTCACCTAATGAGCAGGTAACTCCATGGGATCATAGAGTCGGCCCCATCAACTCTAAGACTGTCAATCTAGATTCAATTCTTTATAGAGTTTACAATATAGAACCATTGGATCGGAAAGTATCCCCTTTGCCCTTGGTTTTTTTTTTAATTAAAACCTGTCTGTTGGTTTTGGACGGGGTTATGCTTTGATGAAAAATTGGCTGCTAATGAGTCGTAATGTTCATACATCGCTAACCTAGCGTTTGCGTAAGAATTAAAAGCAATTTCAAGAGCAACAATTACAAACCCAAAAATTAGAAAGATGAATACTAGAGTTTGTAAGTGCTGGAATTTTGTTGAGGGACCTTTCTTCTTATCACTTGCAATGAAAACTAGTATGAAATGAATATAGAAAATGTACGGCAGTCGAATAGTTCCCTTTTGTGGAGTTCTTGCAGGTTTAGTGAAGTAGGAGCGAATCTTGTCTGTTGAACTTGTAGCTGTGTTCAATCCCATTGTCCAGCATTGCTTTTGTGTTGTCTCCCAATTTGCCCTGACTAGCTTCAATGGACCGAGTATAAGCATGAAGATGCATTAGTGGAGAAATCTTGGCGAGCAGATGTGTCACTAGCATGAGTAATCCAATCCATGAGCAGTTGTTGTTGAACACTCTGGGGCAATTAAAGTGATGTTGGTAAGTTGTGTGCTTCCTGCAGAAATGCTCCAAAGTGCCAGGGATTGAGAAGATTTATTGGCAGTTAAGGAGCATTGCCGGGTTCACCAGTTCTTGGTTTTCAGCAGGGTGATTTGTGCTGTTAGAAGCTGTGTTCTGCACCTCCACGGGCGCTGCAATATATTCAACAAACCAGCAACAAGCAAAGACGAGCATGTTTCTATCATAATCTCATCATAGTCATTATTAACGCAATATATGATTTCCTGCACAAGGACATGAATTTCGAGTGCCAGTTGAGAGGCCATAGTCGTGACAGTGTGAGTAGAAGAGTGAATGAACTTGCGTGAAAGCGTGATAATTAATTTGCACATAACCATGAGGGGGAGGATGCCAAATCTCAGGTTGTGAAAATCTTGGAGTAATGACAGGAATAGATATGTTCATTCTACTAAGACATCTGACTTCTACCAAATTAGAAGATTGAAATGTAATACCAAAGATGAGAACTTCCCTAATAAATGTAGCAGCTTCGCGTTGAATGAACTGAGATGAGACTTCTTTATCCTCGTACTTGGAAGCACATCTCGCCTTCCAAATCTGCTAACTTACAATTGAAAAAGTAACAAGACAGATAAATTTATGATTCTTGCTTTTGCCAGGAGGATTTAACCATACCTCTATTCATTGCGGGAGTGAGTTATAAGGGAGTTGAATTTCACAAATGTTTTCGAAGAAAGGATTCCCCTTGGTGGGAACCTGACTCTTTAGGTAACTTTACAAACACAATGGCCTTGGACTTGATTAGAGAAAGGGGAACTCAGAGTGATAACCTTTCCAAAATCTGAAACTCTAAACTTCCTGTCAAACTCAGTATCTTCTTATGGAAACTACTGCAAGACATCCTGCAGTATATAACAACATACTAAGGAAAGGGAGTCAAATTGTATCCAAATGCTCATGCTGCACTCTCCATCCTAACAATGAAACCTCCGAACACCTTTTCTCACAAAGTGAGACTGAAGAGGTGTTAAAAAAAGCCTAAGAATAAAATAAGCAAGAAGAAGAAGAAAAAACTCGGTCCTTCGCAAAGGATTGTGGGAGCCAAGGATTCTCAAAGTTATAAACCTCTGCCTAGGTACCATTCTGAAGAACCACAGCACATCATGAGAAGTGGTTACCCCCTTTCCGATTCAGTTTTTCTTTAATTTGTGTAACCAAAACTATGCCTTGACTTTTATTCGATTTCTAATTTTAATAAATGTAATTTTTGATTAAACGAATTTGTGTACGTGTTGAACACACAAGGATTATGCATATTCAAAGACCTCCATTAAATTTTAATTGATTAATAAAGTAATCTTTAATTTATAAATAATATTGAGAGTAATTTTATCTTTTAATTGAATTATAAGTTTGATATAATTATAAAAATTACATTATAATTTTTTATTTTGAAAAAATCAAGTCACGAGGTGTTTATGTTTTAAAAAAATTTAGGTTCTAAAAATACAAACTATTAGAAGTCGAGTTGTGCATAACACTCATTTTTAAATAAATTTTATTATAAGTATAAGTATAATTTTAAAAATCTATGCATAAAAGGAGTATGTTTTTTTTTTTGAAATTATGCAACATGGTTACTATAATTTTTTTTTGGATAACTCATGGTACTCATGTCCGGTCGGGCCTGACTAATTCATAGAAGTTCATGTAAGACGACCCCCCTTCATGAACTGGGTAAAACTTGGGCCTTAAGCCGCGGTCGTGATCCAAACGAATTGTTTATTCCCAGTGAGTTGGGAACCTGCGCCTACTGCACATATGAGCTACTATAACATTTTATCTTGCTTTCTTATCTACTTTACCGAGTAATAATGTAGGACGGGCGTCGCGTACAAGTAATTGAGAGAGACTTAACGATGCCAGATCGTATAATGGGTGAATTTCTACAACCTGGGGGTTATCTGAAATTGATTGAGTTGGGCCTCGAAGGTAAAAGTTCATTCTTAATTCACTATTAAAATTGATGACTTAATGGTGCTTACTGATTGACTTATGCAATGTGAGGTGCAGATTGTTTGAAAGATATTGATGCTCAACAAGTCTTTGGTTATGGCTTCTACAATAATGGGAAATATATAAAGTTATCTTATCCCTTGGAAACATTTGACGCGGATGTTGCTGGGAGATGCTTTCACAATGGCCGTTTCATACAAAAGCTTAGGGAAAAGGCGGCAACACTTTCAAAGTAATAGTTTTTTTATTCAACTTATAAAATAATTTTATAATATAATGCTTTGAAAATGAAAAGTCGTTTTTAATGAATAATATTAATAATAATATCAAGAGAATAGGTTGAGATACGAAGAATACGGATCAAGTCGTATCGATTTCATAAAATATTGAGAATGTTAGAAATTAGATCGTCTCTCTCTGGGTTCGGACCACGTGTGCGCAGGTACGCGTGTGTATGCTAATATAATTAGGAAGGTGTGAGCGCTCATTAAAATCATAAGCTTATGATGATTGATTGTACCACACAATCCTATTTAGATAAGTATATTGTGATTTCCCAAAGCGATGTGGGACAAATTCCCCACACACTACCTCATATCCAACTAGGTAAACCTTGTTGGACTTGCTTGGACAATGACACTGATAATGTCCAATTGGGTCAATTCTCATTCTGTCATCAATACTCGAGATTTTCCCGAAAATAATTACGAGGACCTCAGAAACAACCATCGAGACCTCCTGAAATAATGCCTAAATTGGGCCAAATCTCTCATGGGCCCACCCATGGGGCCAATACTCTGGAATTTTCCCGTAAACACTCTCGGGCCTGAGATTGTCTGCTCCGATACCATGTTAGAAAACAGACTTGCCTTTCTCTAGGCTCAGGCCTCATGTGCGCAGGTGCACGTTTGTGAGCCAATATAATTAGAAAGGCGGGCAACTCTCATTAAAACCATAAGCTTATGGTGATTGATTGTAACACACAATCCTATTTATATTAGTATATTATGATTTCCCTAAGCGATGTGGGACAAATTCCCAACAGAGAACACATGTAGATTAGCCAGAAAAGTTTGATGGAAACAGCAAAAAAAAGAGCCCCTTCTCTTTGAGCTTGGGTCTCGTGTGCACAGCTGTGTGTGTGGCAAACTTAAATAGGAAGATATGAGTGACATTCATTTAACTCTTAAGCCTAAGGTGATAGCTTGTAGTATCATTTCTATTTAAGTTGGTTCTTCTTTACTTCTCTAACCCATGTTGGACAATTTCGAACACTCCCCCTCAAGTTCAACTAACTTATCCCTGTTGAGAATTGGACTACAACGCAGATTATCTCAATTGAGTCAAATCCCTCAATTGGGCCAAATCCCTCAATTGGGTCCCCCATAGGCACAATCTTCTTGGGATTTCTCACGATTGCCTTGGAATTTTCCCTAGGAAATATTCTCGGGGCATATGTCATTTGCTCTGATACAAAGTAGAAAATAAATACCCTTCTCTCTGAGCTCTGGTCTCGTGTGCACAGGTGAGCGTGTGGGCCAACTTAAATAGGAAATGTGAGTTACTCTCATTAAAACCTTAAGTTCAAGGTGATAGATTGTAGTGTCACATTCCTATTTAATGAGCACCTAGAATCAGTGCAGGAGGCCCAATCGGAATCTGAATAAGCAACAAGTTAAAGATCATTCTCAAATGGGAAATGTAAGACGAGTATAGGGCATCCTTTGAGATATTTGAGGGGACATGAATGGCTTATCTCCAATGTTCAGTTCAGGGTCCCTGCATGAATTGGCTTAATTGTTTCACTGCATAATTTATATCAAGTCGTGTGAAGGACAAGTAGAGTAATCATGCATCCACACTTCGGTAAATAGAAGGACCATGAAGTAATTTAGTGTCACCTTGTGTCTTGAGTTTGATTCCTTGTGTAAGAGGTGTGGTAACTGGTTTAGCATCCAAGAACCTGGTGTCATGGAGCAAATCAATTACATACTTATGCTGACAGCATACAGACCTATTGAAAATGAGATGAGCTCGAATCCCAAATACTAATTTGTGGATCCAAGATCTTTGATAATGAAAGATGAATCAAGAAAAGACTTAAGAGCTGTGATTTAAGGAGCTAAATCTCCAACTATTAAGACATCATCAACATACACTAATAAGGCAATCGTGAAGGTGGGACGCCTGAGGAAGAATAGGCATTTATCATTCATAGACTGCTCAAAACCATCAACCAAGAGACTGTTGGTGAAAGTCTTGTTCGATTACCGGGAAGACTGTTTGAGACCGTAGATAGAACGGTTCAATAGACATACTTGTCTGTCACCAAAAGAGGGATGTCCTGGTGATAACTTCACATATACTTCCTCATCAAAACGACCATACAAGAAAGCATTGTTAATATCAAGCTGTGAAATTTGCCAGTGGCATTGTGTGGCAATGGCAACAAAAACATGGACAGTTGTGTGCTTCGCCACTTGGAAAATTTATCAGAGAAATGCCACATTCAATTGGATTATACCCCTTTGCAACAAGAAGTGCTTTGGGGCGAGAGATGCTACCATCAAGATTATATTTCACTTTATATTGCACCAAATAGCACGGTGACTGGGTGGGAGTGTTGTTAGGGTCTAGGTTTGGTTACGCTCAAGTACCTCATGTTCATCATTAATGGCGTAAACCCATTCAGACTTTGTGGAAGCCTCATAATAGAATCTTGTTTCATGACTGTCAGAAGTAGAGATAAAACACGATGCAGTTGGGGTAAGGTGCATCACATAATCTTCATGCCACGTGGGTGGTTGATTAAGCCTAGAACTTTTCCATGGCTCAACTTGTACTAGTGTGAATGTGTAACGATCAGATGTAGAGGTGGTTTGTGGAGGAGATATGGAAAAAGTTTGATTTGGAGATACAACTGTAGAGGATGGAGAAGAGGAGTCAATGTCCTTGGCTGAAATAGGAGTGGGTAATGAGGGAGTAAGTGGAATATTATTAAGAGATGGTGTAGTATGAACGACAGAAGGTGTGCTTGGATATTGAGTTGAGAGTGGAAGATTAGGGGAGGAAGCATTGGAGCACTGAGACAGCGGAATCAATGGTTTTGGTGTTGGTAATTTATTTTATTTGGTTGATGAAAAAGGGAAATGAGTTTCGTAGAAGACCATATCCCTCAAAAGGAAGAGTTATTTGGTCATATCGTACACCATATAACTATTACTGGTGGTTGAATAGCCAAAGAAGATACATTTATTGGCTTTGGGAGCTTGTTTAGGCCTGTGAGGGAGTGTGACAGTAGCATAACGAAGATAGCCAAACACTTGGTGATTGTGAAGATCAGGTGCTTGACCAACTAGCACTTCATGAGGGCTCTTCATTTTTAGGACAGGAGTTGGCAATCTGTTTATGAGATAAGCAACAACTAATACAGCTTCACCTAAGAATTTTGTTGGTAGAGATGCTCTAAAGAGAAGTGGGCGAGTCATCTCTAACAGATGCTTATGTTTTCTTTCAACGAAATTATTTTGTTGGGGAGTATAGGGAATATTCCTTTGATGAATGATGCCATGAGAGAAAAGGAGTCCCTGGCACTCACAACTAAGAAATTGTCCCATTGTCACTGCGAATACATTTGACTTTGGCACCAGACTGGGTATATATCATTAGAAGAAATTGACGAAGATGTAGAACAGTTTGTGATTTGCATCTCATGAGGAACAACCAAGTGCCTCGACTAAAATCATCTACTGTGGTGAGGAAGACTTTTGATCCATTTAGAGAGGGGCTTCCATAAAGCCTCCAAATATCGATGTGGATCAAATCAAAACAAGCAGTACTTTTGGTTTGATGAAGAGGAAAGGGAAATCTAGATTGTTTGGCTAGATGACATGTATCACGTGGCAGGTGAATAGCGGTGTAATTTAAGGATAAATGCTTCAAAACATGTTCAGAAGGGTGTCCAAGGCAATCATGCCACATGTGAGTCTTAACACAGTTAACTAAGGCATCTGAATTACAAGAGGAGAAGCCTATCATCATAGAAGCATTCCGCGCATTAGGAGTTGGGAAGATGTTTTTCTGTGGGTAGCAAAATTTTGGCCTGTCGTTGAAAGGATCAAGGATATATATGCCCATGAACTCCTTTCCTACAACCACAACATCCTCAGTCTTGAGGTCCTGTACTACACAGGAAGCAGGGTAAAATGAAAACTTAACAGGAGCAGACTAAGCTTGGAGATTGAAAGGAGGTTGAATTTGAAATTGGGAACAAAAAGAAAGTTTTCAAGAGTGAGTCTAGGATTCAGAATAAATTTTCCAACATAATTGGCCAATGTCTTGGCACCATCAGCCTGTCTGATAAGATTTCCTTTGGGAGAAGGAACACAATCCTGCAGTATGTCAACATTGTGGCACATATGGACGGAATCCCCAGTATCCACAATCCATGCATTTGGATTAAGGTGAGAGGCCACAACAAGAGCAGTAATAAAAGCTTGACATGTGAAGTTCAATTGATCTGCAATAGTGAGCGAAGAATCATTTCTTAGGTAGTGGGCTCAAGATGATGCATTTCCTTCAAGACCGTGGATATTTCCATTCTGATTATCTCTGCAACATAGGGTTGAAGGGCCATGTTCTCCTTCTGGAGGTCCCTTATCTTGGAACAATTTTCAACATAGTGCACCATAGCCTCATAACATGCGGTTACTGGCTTGGCTTGAGTTTCTAACTTGATTTTGAGGTCGTTCTTAGCCATTCAGCACGATAACAAGTGTTTTCAAAGCAAAAATAGCAACAGAGGAAAGTACAATAGTAGACAGAGTGATAGTAGCAGAAATACAGCAGAAATAGCAGCAGAGTGAAGTACAATAGTAGATAGAGTGATAGCAGCAGAAATACAACAGAAATAGCAGCAGAGGGAAGTACAGTAGTAGACAGAGTGATAGCAGCAGAAATACAGCAGAAATAGCAGCAGAGGGAAGTATAGCTGAAGACAAAGCGATAGCAGCAGAAGATAGTGTGGTAGTAGCAGAAAATGATTATAAGGAAAAGAGAGTTAAGCCCCGCACGGATCTTGCAAACAATGGCTTGGATCTTGCAAATAATGGCTCCAATACCATGTAGATAATTGAGTTTACTTCATTAAATACATACTATATTCAGTTGTATCGCAGCAGTTACCTTTGATTTTGAAGGAGAAGTTGTATGAACAGTAAGAAGATGGCGGATGAAGACTAGGAGAGAAAATTGCTTTTTTGTTTTTGCCACATCCAGAATATTTCACACAATGTGTTATACATATACACTCAGACCAAAATCTAGATGGTCGTCGACTTCCTAAATCCCAATAACTCGAAATAATTACACGACAAAGAATGGACACAATAGCTATGCAACTTAGGCAGTGTTTGCGAGAGTTTTTCCATATTTCTTTTTGCATTTTCCACGGTATAAGCTGTTTTGGAGGAATTTGATTACTAAGCTTTGGCTTTGGCTTTGGCTTTGGCTTATCTACAAAAAAGTCAGAAAAAGTCTAAAAGTTAGGTGAGAGTAACTTTTGAATGGTTTTTCTGGGTGACAATTTTGAAATTAATTCGAAGTTGAAATATGATATAATTATCTTTACCCATAGAGTGATAACCCAAAATTCGAGGTTATTTTTGTTTTTTAATTTTTACAAGTTAAAAGAAGTTACTTAAAAAAAATATTTGCAAACACTACACTTTTGACTTTTTCAATGACAAAGCATTTTTTTCAAACACATACAATCTTCTAGGTTATTTTTTAACTTTCTCCATTCAAAAATCCTTATGCAAAAGTATAAGCTTTCACAAACACGACATTAATTAACTATACAATCTTCATCCTTCATATGTCGAATTGCTTGAATTCCATAAGTTTTACCTGGAGGCAAACTCATATATCAGCTGAGGCCGGAAGGGCAGTTATCATTTTATGCTAAAAAATGGTTTGATCTTACTTACTCAGACTCAGAGGATAGAGAAGATGAAATCAAAGAGATGCATCAGATTTTTGATATGATTGACGTTGAGTTGGTTGTTACCCCCACAAAATATAATTTGATGTCTCTATGAGAAGAAAAATAGATGATGTTATTTCAACCAGAAGCCCCCAAAGAATCTCTCAGAATCTACATGCAATGGCTCTGCAGTTATGGTTCCAAAACGGCACCAAGTTTTATATTTATTCGATTTCTGAACTTTGCAACATAAAACAAATATTTTTTTTAATATTTTTTACTTTTAGTGACTCTTATTGTCTTTGTGTGACAGTGTGAGACTTGAACAAGGAACGGTGACATCGTTAGTTGAAGAAAAGGGAATCATTAGAGGAGTGCATTACAAAACGAAGAATGGGGAAGACATCACATCTTATGCTCCTCTAACCCTTGTGTGTGATGGATGCTTTTCAAACTTGAGGCGCTCCATCTGTACTCCGCATGTGAGTATAGTACAAATACAATGTATAAATCATTCAGCATGATTGGTGTGACAAGGGTGGATGGTTAACACTTTTGCATGGGCACTGCAAATTATACAGTGACTAATACCTTCTTCCCACATTTAATCTAAGCTTCGTTATTTCTTCTGAATGCAATGTGTTAACGGTAATCAGGTGGATGTGCAATCTTCTTTCGTGGGTGTTCTGCTAGAAAAGTGCAACCTCCCATATGCAAATCACGGGCTTGTTATCGTTGGTAATCCTTCACCTATTACAATTTTTCCAATCAGCAGCACCGAAATACGCTGCTCTGTGGATATTCCTGGGAAAAAGGTTCCTTCAGTTATCAATGGCGATATGACCAACTATTTAACAACTGTGGTGGCACCTCAGGTATTTTGAAACTTCTCTCTCTATACATATGATTAATCTGCTCATCTATATTAACCTCTCTCCGAGAAGGGTGGTCACCTAAATCACTTAGGCGTCACCTATGTGGTAGGATGTCGCTCTCCGCCTGACCCGAATTTCCACTTAGGCGGGGCACCTAGACCCATCTAGGCGCTGAGCGACCCCTGACCGCCCTGAGTCCGTCCAACACTTTCTCGAACACTGATATTAACTTAAAAGCAATGTTTCCTCAGATTCTTCCACAGCTCTATGAACCATTTATTGCTGCAGTCAAGAAAGGGAACATAAGAACCATGCGAAACAAAAGCATGCCTGCCGATCCTAATCCCACACCTGGTGTACTTCTAATTGGAGATGCTTTAAACATGCGACATTCATTAACTGGTGGAGGAATGACCGTTGCCCTATCAGATACTGTTATCATTCGTGATCTTCTTAAGCCAGTACATGACTTAAATGATGTTGCCACCCTTTCCAAGCATCTTCAATCCTTCTACATTCTCAGAAAGGTCAGTACGGATATCATAATTTTGCGGATACGATGGTGTGCGGTGAGGACCTCACCGCACACTATGTAGTGCCCTTGTGAAACTGTGAAATTGGTGCGGCAGGTGTGTTAGTATTCAACACATTTGTGCGGACCCACTGACCGACCTATCCCACAGTGCCGAAGGCACTGCACACAATGCACTAAGACACTGCATTGTGCCCTCTTCCTAATTTTGCCTCCATTTTCCTAGTTAATTATTTTAAGAACCAAATTCGTGGTGGTTACTCAACTTCACTTTATTGTGAATTCCATTATAAATTATCTGGTGCGAGTGAAGTGCCTCATTTAGACTCATTGTCGCAGACAACTGCATCTATTATCAACATAATGGCCGGAGCGATGCATAAATTATTTATGACATCATCTGATCCATTGCAAAAGGTCATGCTTCAAGCATTCATGGACTATTTGAGCCTGGGAAATATTTGCTCTAGTGGCCTAGTTGCATTTCATTCGGGCCTTGATCAACGAACTCTTATCCTATTTCTCCATTTCTTTGCTGCGGCCATCTATGGAGCGAGCCGATTATTACTTCCATTCCCTTCACCAGGGCGCATATGGTTGGTGGTTAGATTATTAATAGTAAGTGAAATAGACAAATGAATTGAACGACATGTGTGCATACCTTTCTACTTATTATTCTTCTACTCATCTTAGTGCACACTATAACATTTGCGCTTCATCATGGTAGGGTGCTTGGGAGATGTTTTCCCCGATAATAAAAGCAGAGGGAGTGGCACAAATGTTCTTCCCTACGACTGCACCGATCTTATACGAAACCACCGTTGTTGTTTGATGATCATCTGAATGTGTTTATTACTCGTTGCGACTATGAATAATAGGCATAAAGCTTGATACTATGATGTACGAGATTGCTTATATTCAGGGTAGATGCTCCCATACATGCAGGCCCGGATCCAGGATCTCATGAGTTGGGGTGTTTACCTTAAAGTTACGAAAAAAATTGTTCAATTAAGTCTTTCAATTGATGTGTATTTATGAGTAGTGTTTTTATACATCTAAATTGGTTAACATAATATTAGACTAACACCACCAATAAACATTACCCACATATTTAGTAACAAAAAAGAAAAAAAGAAAACAATAACAATATAAGTACGACCCAATGGGATCACGAGAATACATCTTTACATAATAAGCCTTTTAATCATACTACTATGTCTCCTTCACCATCGCCATAACCCTAGTTATTATAAGCTTTTATTTTGGAATGATGCGCAACAATCTCCGACTAATACGCTGGGAAAAGCAAGCACCAGCACATAGAAACTACCCAAACCTAAGGATTTTTTTGGGTTAGCTGGGGGTGCTTGGGCTCCAACGTACATCCTCCACTAGATACATGAATTGTTATCCATATGTTTTCATGAACGTTTTTTTAAATCTTATTTTATTTCCAAAATATCAGAAGTTTACAAGTACATAGGATTTGTAGTTAAAAGAAACTATCTCTCGTATCCCTGAAAAAATCATCCGAGTATGGATATGTACTTCCCATATCACACGAGTAGTCATCTGAGTTCCTAGTGACATCTAGGTTCTTTATTCTGCAACTTCGACAAAGGTTCAATGGGGGAGTTTTCTTCTTTTTTATTTGACTTCTTCGAAGCTGCTTGGGTTAGTTCTTGTTGTTGCAAAGCAGCCATGTCTGAGTTTGGGGGAAGAGTATGTGCTGGCTTTGTATCTGTTGAGATTTAAGACTTAGGAATGTATGGAGGCATTGTAGGATCGAGCATTGTCAGCTTTGGCTCCTTAACTTCGTAGTCTTCTGCTTGTTCATCCTCAGTAGCTTCAGTTCTTTTCATTTCGCTCGAGCTGAACATATCACCATCTGGAAGCCGAATCTCAACATATAAGCTTTCGCCTTTTGATAGATCATATTCATGTTGTTTTGTGGCATCGTGTGATACCTGAACAGCAACTGGTAAGACCTCATAGTTCACTATTGCTGCTGCAAGTTTAGCTTCTGTATGAGCGACTCATATCATTTCTTCCCATTCTATAATATCCGCCCAGCGCCTACATTGTTCTCTTGTTTATTCACTTGACGTTGTATTTGTGATCATCCTCAATTCTGCAGCAACATGTTCATGTTCCTCAATTTGAACAGAAGTTTCTTCAAATGATTGCCTTTAAGTGGATTCTAGCCCTGCAGCAGCGTGTGATTCAGCTATATGCAAAGTTGGAGCTGATTCCAACCCTACTGCAGACTTGAGGATAGTTGCATTAGTAAAGTGGGATGGAGTTTCTCTGTTCTTTGGTGCTACTGCAATCCTTGAAATTATCAGCACCTCAGATGAATATTCGTCACAAAAAATAGAAGCTACAGCTAGTGAAATATATCTTAATGATCTGAATCTTTGCAGAAGCTATAATTGTTGAATTCTCGTGAAATATCCGACACTTCTGCAGAAGCTATAATTGTTGAATTCTCGTGCGTTAACCGATGGTTGATTTCAAGTTCTTTGTTACTGACGGCCCATTCTTGCAATTCACTTCAAGAGATCGATAGATCCGTGCCTTGGCTACACTCGGCGTTCAGGATTTTGAGTTTTCATATATTACATTTTTGGACTGTGATACATTTGGTTTATTATTTGATATCTCAGTGTACTAACGCCTCCATTTTGTGTTCTAGGGTTTGAGCAAGATCATACTGGACCTCATAGTGGTATCGGAGCCTGGTTGTCGCTCAGATCTGATTACAATCTTTTCGTGAAGTCTTACTGCTAGTTCAACTTTCTATCTTTAAATGTGACTTCTTGAATTCGTATTTGCTGAATAGTCTGTGGTCTGTATACATTCTGAGTATACTTCTGAGATCAATATTTGCTTTACTGTGAAACTGTTAACTGGTGATACTTGCATGTGTGTTATCTCACTGGATCTGTTGATTTCATGCAAAAATGTTGAATCTGTGACTATACTGGCTTTTGAGATCTTAAACTGCTAAGTCTCTCTTGCTATATACTGTTGATTATCTGCTGAAAGTTTTGAAAATAGCGTGTTTTTCAGGAAATTGTCATTTTTGCTACAAAAATTTTGAAACTGTGGTTTTTTGAACGGTTGTCAAAGGTTCAGTTACAAAATCATCTGCTAAGCAAAATTCTCGTATTGCATATTGCATGCATTCTGCTGTATTGACTTCTCTGGAAAATTGGTCTGCGCTAGTCATTAGATATATACTGCTCTGAAAAACAGCTTCAGTGACTGTTTTGGGATATTGTCTACAGTGTTCTTGAAAAATTAGAGGTCAAAATATTTTTGGCTGAAAATCCTATTACCTGTGAACTTTAAGCGATTTTAAAGTGTCTGAAATTGTCCAATTTTGAACTCTAGAGTCTTAGACTTTTTTCTGTGTTTTAGGAAAGAAATTCAGTGGTAATACTTGTCTGTACTAGTTTCTGTGATATATTACCTGTTCTGGAAGTTTCTGGAATCTGAAAAACAGAGAAGGGGAAAAAAATATATAGCCACCAGACAACAGACACTACTTCAGCAAAAAATTTGGACTGAGACTTATACTTAAAACCCCTTATAAGTCTTCTGAAACCTTTCTGTGGGCCCGTGAGCCAGATTTTGGCCTGTGAGCCCGAGTTGTTTACTGCTTTTGGCCTGTGAGCTATATTTGACATTTGTTGGCCTATGAGCATAACTGATTTACTGCTTTGGCCCGTGAGCCCTGCCTGTTATTTTTGTATTGAGTGTGATTTAGGGGTCTTACAGAGGAGCCCTGTGAAGAGAACCCTTGAGGATCTCTGTGGGTAAATCCCTTGTCTGATTGCGTCCATAGCTAGATAGCCTTCTATAGTTTAACTGTTTTAGACTCCTGAAAAGGAGTTCTGAGGCTAAGTATCTTGCTTGCATTTGCTCTTGTCTGCTCATTTGAGTAACTGAAAAGATAAAGCCCACGAACACTATATCAGTCTGTGTCTATTCTTGCTACTGTGATCACTTCATATATATCTGCCACTATCTGAACTTCTCTGATTTGTGATCTGAAAAATTGAATCATGTCTGCCAGAATTGAAATTGCTCAGTTTGATGGGAAGGGGGATTTTGTGACATGGGTTAGGTGCATGAAATCTGTTCTATCTCATTATAAATTACCCTATGCATTATAACCTATTAAAGATTGGTCAGAAACTTTTATTGCTAAAGCTGAAGAAATTAGGGAAGAAGCTTTGAACTTGTTAATCCTGTACTTATCTGATTCTGTTATTAGACAGTTAGATGGCTCTGAGGATCCTTTAGATATCTGGGATAAGTTGCATGTTTTGTA
>JAOYMZ010006300.1:0-22760 GCA_025802335.1 Pinguicula primuliflora | reverse complement strand
CCGCCGTAATATTAATTCTAAAATTATAAATTTATAAGATTCATACATTTTTGCAATTTATACCACCAAAAAGTAACAGAAAGGGAGGGGGTGCACAGGGGGTGCCCCAAAAAGGAGTGCCTCATATCGGGGTTCAACATAACCTAAGTCTAGATTCCACACAATGGTGGATTCTTAAGGGATTGCTTGGGCTTGAAACTAGCGGAATACCGAGCAAAGTCAATAGTAACCTCTATGAAAGGGTAATAGTTTCATACGCGAGCTCCCAGATCAATCAGCATAAGTAACATACTTTGTCCCCATTTTACCATCAATCTGTTAAGCAGATCACAGAAAATTGCAAAGATCACGGGTGATTTAGTCAACTAGAAAGATATGGTAGATTAGATAAATATGGTAAACAAGTTCCTTACCATATAGGACTCCTCTTTATTGTCTATAAATTGTAACACGTCTGTAAACAAAGTATCAAGAAATACATCCTTTTCTACTCAAACTTGTTCAATTCTCTCAAATTTTTCATGGTATCGGAGCCAATAATGGTTCAACGACCGAAGAAATCTGGCATGTATACGCTTCTGCTCTTCTAAAAAATTCTTCGGTGTGTCGTTCAAGTCCGACAGGGCTTGCCTAGTCGGACTTGAGGGGAGGTGTTAGAAGTATTTGTCTCATACCGGTTGTGAAACCTTAGTTGGACTAGTTTAAATAGGAATTGTGAGGGAGAACCTATCACCTTGGGCTCAAGGTTTTAATGGTGACACCTACATTCCTACAAAATTAATCCCCACGCGCACCTACACACACGATACCCAACCCGATCGTAAACGGTCGGACTTACTTCTTCTTCATGGGCTTGTGGCTCGAGTGTTGGGTCGGCCCAGCTTCTTTCCCCTTTTCTCTGAATTCTATCAATGTTCAAGTTCGACAGGGCTTGCCTAGTCGGACTTGAGGGGAGGTGTTAGAAGTATTTGTCCCATACTGGTTGTGAAACCTTATTTGGACTAGTTTAAATAGGAATTGTGGGGGAGAACCTATCACCTTGGGCTCAAGGTTATAAAGGTGACACCCACATTCCTACCAAATTAACCCCCACGCGCACCTGCACACACGAGACCCGACCCGATCGTAAACGGTCGGGATCGCTTCTTCTTCATGGGCTCGTGGCCCGAAGTGTTGGGTTGACCCAGTTTCTTTCCCCCTTTCTTCTGAATTCTATCATGGTATCGGAGCTACCTTGCTTGTGCAATTCATCGATCCTAAGTTAGGTGTGTGATTCAGTGATCTATAGCTGCAAAATCTCAAGTGAAGTGTAGTCACTTGAGCACCCAGCAACCGTGTGGTGATAGCAACAAAACTATGTGGTTTGTCCTTGAAAAACAGCAACACCGTGTGTTGTTTCTGCCAAGAAGTTCCTGTTCGTGCAAATACACTGTGTAGTGTGTGTGCCTGTGCTCGTTTGTGCTCAGTAATTTGCAAACGTATCTACATCCAACCATAAACAAACAGAAGAGTATTCGATGGCTTTTTCCTATCCTAATCTATCTCAAATCGTGTCTGTGAAACCGGATTCGAGTAATTACCTCTCGTGGATGTCGCAGATCGTCCTAGCTCTGCGTAGTCATGATCTGATGGCCATAGCTAACGGAACTTTGCCTTGTCCGGCCGCAACTCTACAAGGACAGAATGCTGATGATCCAAAGGATGTCATCAATTCGGAGTTCGTCGAATGGTGTCGGAAAGACCAGTTTGTTCTGGCACTGATTAATGGATCACCATCGCCTGAAATTCTCCCCGAAACATACGACTTAACGAGCGCTCAAGCGGTTTGGGATAAACTATCCCGTCGGTTTTCATCCAGAAATGCATGCAAGGTCTTGAATCTCAAGCGGAAACTTCAAACTCTGAAGCAAGGATCACAAAATTGCAGCACTTATCTCCAATCTGCAAAACTCCTTCGAGCTGAGTTATCTGCCGCCAGCTAAATCATCACAGATACCGACGAACTCATTGATTACATCACCGGAGGTCTATCGTTGGGATTTCAGATGTTTGTTCCTCATATATCGTTCGCTCACCGTCTTGCGAAATTAAGCATGGAGGACTTCGAAAATGAGTGTTAACCTGTGAATTGCTTGTCTCTGTGCCCTCACCACCACCGGAACACGACTTCGTAGCTCTCTGGTCGACCAGCGATACCCTCGACTATAGGGATCCACGAGCGCTCCGAGGAACTTTTCGCGACGACCGTGGATGCTACCCAGGCGGTGGCCATTCCCATGGCAAATTCGCAGGTCAAGGACATTTTTCACAGGGTCAATTTGGCCCCTCGTCTTCTAGTTTCCGGCAATATAGTGATGTTTCTGGATAGGGTTCGTATGGGCGACACGATGGGGATTTTCCCACGATGAAGAAAACTATGAGAGATGGGCCGAGTGAGTTTGTTGGTTCGTCATCCAGTGGGCCGAGGCAAAATATCGGGTTCAGCAGCCCAAATCAGCAACTGATCGGGTCATTTGGATCATCTGGGGCGGGTCAAACTCAGCAGGCACCATCTAGTCATAATTCGAGTATGGTCAACCCATACGCTTGTCAAATATGTGGAGGTGGTAGTCACACTGTACATGATTGCTTTAATCGTATGGATTATACCTTTCAGGGTCGACATCCACCCGCAGATCTCATGGCCATGGTGGCTCAGTCAAATGCGATTTTTGACAATGGACCGTGGTTCGCTGATTCCGGGGCAAACAATCATATCACTAATGATCTAGCCACTCTTTCCCTGTAGGAACACTACTTAGGAGGAAATGAGGTTTCTGTAAGTAATGAAGGATCTCTAAAAATTCAGCACACTAGTTCATTAACCTACCAAACTCCAACTAGATCTATTACTCTCTCCAATGTCTTTCACTGTCCAAACGCGTTTGCTAAATTGCTTTTGGTTTATAATTTTTGTTAGGATAACTATTGTTTCTTTGTCTTAACTAAATTTGGTTATCAGGTGAAGGACAACAAAATGGGGAAGACGCTCCTACAAGGGCCTAGCGTCAATGGACTATATCCAGTGAGCCTGTCTGATTCCTCAAATCTTAAATGTGCATTGACGGGTATGATTGGTGTGACGACATCCATTAATAACTGGCATGAGAGATTATGTCACTCTGCTACTCCTATAGTTAATCATTTAGTTCGGCTTAATAAACTTCCTGTTTTAAGTTCTAGTTGTTTAGATTTTTGCGAAGCATGTCAATTTGGTAAGAGTAAACAGTTATCGTTTCCATCGTCTGCACGTCTTTCTAGATTTCCATTAGAACTCATTCATTCTGATGTATGGTCAGCTTTGGTTGCATCCAACACTGGATTACGATACTATGTCCTATTTATTGATGATTTTTCATGCTTTACATGATTATATCCACTTATACACAAGTCTGACGTTTTCAAAAACTTTATTGATTTTAAAGCACTTGTGAAAAATCAGTTTTCTCACAAAATTAAGCAATTTAAGAGTGATGGTGGTGGGGAGTATGTGTCAAACGCTCTTTCGTCATTTTTGTCGAAGTATGGCATAATACATAGGATATCCTTCCCACACACCTCACAGCAGAATGGAGTGGGAGAACGTAAACATCGTCATTTAGTGGATATGAGTCTCTGTTTACTATCTAGGGCACGACTACCTCGTAGTTTCTGGCTTGATGCTGTCTTTACTGCAAATTATATTATTAATCGACTGCCTACACACGTGCTTAATTATGACAGCCCATATTCACTACTTCACGGTACCACACCTGATTATTCAATGTTTCGAGTGTTTGAGAGTGTATGTTATCCTTTGTTACGTCCTTATAACACCACAAAGTTCATGTATCATAGTAAAAAAATGTATATTTTTAGGGTATAGAACAAAGCACAAATGGTATAAATGCTATGAACCCCTCACTAAACGGGTTTACATATCCCGCAATGTTATTTTTGATGAGGGAACTTTTTCGGGACTTCATAATATTGCCCCTGACATTAGCCCTACTGGTGCGTCTTCGTCTGCTTTGGTGTCCTCTGCCATTCGTCGTTCATACTGCTCCCGGTGGTATGCCGTTAGGCCTTGACCCACCTATTGCTGAGTTGCAACTGATGGATGACACACAACTGACCTCTATTCCCGATGCATTACACGAGTCTTCGCTTGACTTGCCTCCTCTTACGGAGCCTACTCCTGCAACACCAAGTGGTATGTGTTCGAGCCTTGACCCAACTGTTGACTCCGAAGCTAGTCTACATTCAGAGGGGCTAATCAATCTTGACTTGCCATGTGACACATCCGGTATGGAGGTCCCTTCACCTTCAGAACCTTGTCATCAGGTTATCCCCCATAACTCTTCCTGATCTGTTACTCGTAGTTAAACAGGGTCCCTTAAACCTAAGTCATTTCCTGATTTTCATATGTATTTTGCATCCAAGTATCCTGTATGTGCTATGACCAGTGTGCAGATTCCTCGAGAACCATCCACCTATCTACAGGCCAAGTCTTTTCAAGAATGGTGTGTTGCCATGAAAGAAGAATATGATGCATTGATTGCTAATTCCACGTGGTCTTTTTTCCCCTGACTGTCTAACCACAACATTATTCGTAGCAAGTGGGTATATAAAGTTAAAACCAAGTCTGATGGATCCGTCGATTGATACAAGGCTCAGTTAGTGGCTCGTGATTTTGAGCAGACATACGGACTTGACTATGAGGAGACCTTTAGTCCAGTCATTAAACCATCTACTATTCAGATATTTCTCTGTCTGTCAGTACAGTTTAGTTAGACTATTTGTTAGCTTGACGTCTTTAATGCCTTCTTGAATGGTGTTCTTCTGGAAGAGGTATATATGGAGCAGCCACCAGGTTTTGTATCATCCACTCATCCTAATCATGTATGTCATCCCACAAAGCTCTATATGGTCATCGGCAGGCTCCTCGTGCTTGGTATATCAAGCTCTCCACTAGTCTTCTCTCCTATGGCTTCAAGTGTTCACAACTGGATGCGTCTTTGTTCACCTTCCATCGGTTGGATACTCACCTTTATGTGCATGTCTATGTCGATGATATTTTAATCACTGGTACCCACCAGGGTGTGATAGATGATCTAGTCACATATCTGCAGTTCGAAAGCTTCGTGATATGGGAGAGCTCAGCTACTTTCTCGGGATGCAAGTTACTCGGGATGATACAGGCTTGCACATTCGCCAGAGTAAGTACATCTACGATCTCCTGGACAAAACCAAAATGCTTGGAGCCAAGCCAATGTCATCACCCTTTTCTACTGATACTCAGACCACGGATTTATCACGGAATCCACTCTCTCCCTCAGAGATTACTACGTATAGGAGTACAATGGGAGCTCTGCAGTATTGTACCCTCACTCGACCAGAGATTGCTTTTCAAGTTAACCAGCTATGTCAGTATCTCCAGCATCCTCTTACATGTCACTGGAAAGCGGCCAAACGCATCCTTCGGTATCTCAAGGGATCTATCAGTCATGGACTTCACTTTACCAGATCGGCCTCTCCCGTTTTGATACTTGAGGCATTCTACGATGCCAACTGGGCAAGAGATAGACAAGATTGCCGATCAACATCTAGTTTTGGCATCTTCTTGGATTCAAATTTGATATCGTGGACAACGAAGAAGCAAAATGTGGTAGCATGGTCAAGTACCGAAGCCGAGTATTGAGTTTTAGCTCATACTACAGCAGATTTGTATTGGACTCGAATGATGCTTAATGATCTACACATACGTCTATCTCATACGCCAGTAATATGGTGTGACAATATGGGAGCTATGTCACTGGCATCGAATCCCGTTTTCCATGCTCGTACCAAGCATATAGAAGTTGATTATCATTTTATTCGTGAAAAAGTGCAGAATAAGGATATTCAGCTCAAGTACATCCCCTCCAAAGATCAAGTTGCCGATATTTTCACCAAATGACTGGGCACCTCTCATTTCTTAGGTCTAAGGAATAAACTAACGGTTCTTTCACTACCCATTAGCTTGAGGGAAGGTGTTAAGCAGATCACAAAAAATTGCAAAGATCACGGATGATTTAGTCAACTAGAAAGATATGGTAGTTATGGTAGATTAGATAAATATGGTAAACAAGTTCCTAACCATATAGGACTCCTCTTTATTGTCTATAAATTGTAACACGTCTGTAAACAAAGTATCAAGAAATATAATCATTTTCTACTCAAACTTGTTCAATTCTTTCAAATCTTTCACAGTCTCTGAGAGATGTGGACTTTTTTGTTCCGTTGACCTTAATATACTTCAACTAAGTATAAATAAGTTTTTCTCAAATGCTTTGCTAAAAAAAAGTATAATTAAGTTTTTCTGCCTTGAAGCAGTTTTCTTTGAAAAGTTCTCACAATTTCATAAATCTTATCATCTATTGATAATGAAAAATTGAGATAACGCAAAACAATAGCTTGTTGGGATAGCAGAACAATGTGATATGATCTTGCTGAACGAACACAGTTTGCTAGTTGCTAAAAGGAAAGATTTATGTTATTGGAAGCAAAGTAAAATGAGGCTATAAATAGCCATGTACAAAGGTCTGTTACTACAACTTTGGATCATCAATTTGGACTAAGTCAAATACAAACAAAGATATAACTAACACAAGTAACACATTTATTCGAGAATTGATACACTCCACGAACTTTGTGCTTGCACTCTCTCACATGTGTAGCCCCCTCTCCCCACACCAATGTTGATGTGTGTGGATGCCCTATGAGAGGATTCATGCTTTGTGTGCGTGAATCCTCTGTGCGGTATATTATTTATCCATTTATTCAGACAATTTAAAACTGTCAGACATGTCTTATACTTGTTCAGCAACACATAATAAACATTCAACACCCATCCTTAACATAGCGATCGTGGCCATTAAAATGGACCTGGCCAAAGCGTTTGACAGGTCGATTTAAGATTTATAAAAGACACTAGGATACCCTTGTATCTTTCTAGGGTGATAACATCCTCCCTCAAAACGAGGTCGACCCAAATCATTTGGGATGGGATAAGAGGACCTGCATTTCAACCAGGGCAAGGGGTTCGTCAAGGAGATCCAATATCTCCTTATTTGTTCATACTTTGCATGGGCATGCTTTTTCAATTGATTCAAGATGCTGTGGATATGGGACAGTGGAAACCACTCACCTTTCGGCGAGGTAAATGGCTGCTTTCTCATCTATTATTTGTTGATGATCTTATTTTGTGTGCAGAAGTTTTAGTTCAACATGTTGCCCTAATCCTCTGGCCAGACCATTAATACACAGAAATCAATTTTTTGGGTTGCACCAAGAATAGAGACGGCGGTTGAGATTGAGATGATATTGGGCACTAACAGGGTGGATAATCTTGGAGTTTACATGGGGGTTCCAATTTCATATGAAGGAGTAACAAAGGCCCCTCATGTGAAAGTCTAGCTAAAAATGAACAAGAGGGCATCATCATGGAGCCCATGGTGTATTTCAATGTCTGACTGGCTTGTTCTATACAATACCATTCTTGAAGTCATCCCATTGTAACAAATGCAATTGGCATCCTTGCCTATTGCCACAGGTTTGGAGATGAACAAGTTCATTCCTTCAATTTTTTCAATTAAATGATACCACAATTTAACATGTGAGTTTCTGAGAATTGTGTCTTAAAACCCTAGATCTTAGCAATTCCGACCAAAAACGCCCCGATTCAAGGCCGAATCCGGCCAATACGTAGGCAAATCTACCCTATGTTAGATCTGTAGCCAGCCTAGAGTGTAGGTTGAGTGGTGTGAGGTAGTTTAGGGTTAATTACCATCCACCAGCTAAATCATCAAAAAAGAGATAGCCGAAAACCATAGCATGTCCGACTAACCAAATTCAACCTTTAGGAACAGTAGATATAGTGTGTGGGCAGGCGCTGGGGACAATGGTTTCGATACACGAAAGACTGGGCATGAGAGTAGGACCGACTGGGGAATCAGAGATGGTAGGGCTCGTCTCGTACTATTTCGAGAACTATCCAAAGAATTGGAGTATGGACTCGATGATCAAGAGATTTGGGAAGTATGGAAAGGTATGTGGAATTTCGGCTCCTGTGAAGCCGTCGAAAAGGGGAACAAAGTTCGGTTTTGTGAGGTTTAAGGATGTTACTGATGTGAAGAAGTTGGAAGGTATTCTAAGTAGTCTTTGGATTGGGGCGTTTAAACTAAAGGTAAATGTTGCGCTTTTGCAAAGCAGGGGAAAGACGAACTGAAGACAGTGGTGGTTAACGAACAGAAGGTGTGGAGGGAGGCAACAAGGAAGCAGAGCATAACATATAAGGCAACAATCTGCAAGGATGGGGCAGAAACAAGTGGTACGAAGAGTGGTGAAGCGGCATGGATTACAAAGCAACCTAATACTGGAGTATGTAAAGGTGGGGAGAAGCGGCTAGTGTTGAAAACAGCTAGAAAAGATGTCGAAAGGCTAAGACATACCACAGGGGTGGCTTTGAAAGATAAGGAAGGTGTTGATACATTTGGGATGGAGCTTCGTAAAGGTGGATATAGGCAGATCAAGGTTTGTAGGATGGGTGCAGGTTTGGCCCTGCTAAAGGATAGTGATGATGAAGAGCTGAGAATGTTGATGACTGCTGATAAAGAATGGGCTGAGAAATGGGTGGAGAAATGGTCTACCAGGATGGAACGCATTGGTAAACAGGAACAATTCAAGTGGTTAAAGATTTATGGCTTACCGTGGAATGCTTGGACGGAAGATGTACTGGGGAAAATTGGGAATAAAGTGGGAACATACATCAGATCTGATAATGTCACGGAAAAATGTGAGTATCTCAAGGAAGCACGAATACTGGTTAGTAAACGAATGGGTCCGCAGATACATGAGAAAATGGACATTGTATTGGATGGAAAAGACTATAGTGTATTTGGATTGTCAAGCTGGCTGAGATGCGGCATACAGGGGATGATTGGAGAAGTGAGCTGATTTATGAAACCAGTTCCGAAGGGATAATGGAAAAGGGGGAGAGGTTGGAAAATCTGACAAATGAGAAGGGAAAAGGTGACACCAAGGCTGACAAGGGTGGTGATTGTGATGATAAGGATGAGGATGGCTGGAGAGGGGGAGGAATACAAGATAAGGGAGCGTCCTGTGAGGGGAAGGGTAAACTGTGGCAGAGATTACCTATAGATGAGGATGATTGGAATGCAGACAGTGTGGATCAGAATGGGAGCAATCTATGGTAGAAGAGACTATGGTACAGAAGGATGATGGAATGGATGCAGATAGTGTTGATCAGAATGGGGAAAAGTTCGTGGTACAAGAGACTGTGGTGAAGAAGGATGATGGAATGGAAGGGGACAATAACAAATTGTTGGTACAGTTGGAAATGGAAATAGAAGAGATTGTTATAGCTGAAATGAGAAATGTGCAGCAGGACCATGATGATAGGAGAAAAATAAATGGAAAGGTAAAGATAGGAGAATAGATGGATTGTACAGACATCAGTGATGGTGCACAAAACTGTGAGATAGATGCGGAGGATGGAATTGGTAGTAGGAGTAAAGCGGGAAGGAGCAAGGATAAAAAGAAAGGAAGGAAGAAAACAAGACAGATGGAGAAAAATAATAAGATCAGACAGAATTGGAAGGAGGAGATGAAAAGTAAAAGGCTGATGAGTGAGAAGGAGTATGCAAGTGAGAATATATCGCAAAATGGCACCTCCTTGAATGACAGTAACATAGAGGCCACAAATAGTAGACTATTGCATGCGGGGCTGAAGAAGTGCTCTGTGTGGGACATAAACTGGGCTTGGAATTTGGTAATGATAGTGAGCTGCTAGTGAATACATTACAGGATATGGAAAGGAGGGACGTAGTAGAGTTAATGGAAAAACAACTGGGTGAGAGGGACCGTGAACAGGAAAGTGCTATCAATGAGTTTGTTATCATTTAATGCTAGAGGACTGGGGGCTGGGTGGAAAAGGAGAGAAATGAGAAAATTACTGAAGGAAAAGCAAGTGGATTTTTTGGGAGTTCAGGAAACTAAGAAGGAGATAGTGAATAGACAGTTCTGTCAGTCAATATGGTACTCTGAAAATTTTGGCTGGATCTATAAAGGTTCAAGAGGAACATCAGGCGGATTATTGTGCATATGGAGCCAAGAAAAATTCGAATTATTACAGTTTTGGGATGAGGAGGGAATACTGGGAATGCAAGGTCTGTGGAAGGAGTCTAATACGGTTGTTAACCTGGTAAATGTGTACGGGGATGGTGAGCTTGTAGGAAAAAAAGTTCAATGAGACCTAATATCAGCGAGGATGCAGGCGAAGGAGTTGGAAAAGTGGTGTATCTTCGATGACTTCAATGCGGTCTTAAGATATGATGAAAGGAAGGGTGTGTCGCAAACATACTGGGATGAGATTAGACTATTTAATGAATTCGTGCAAGAGAATAAATTGGTGGACTTACCAATGTCCAAGAGAAAGTATACCTGGTATAGACCAACACTTGGATCTATGAGCCGCTTGGATAAGTTTTTACTAAATGAGACATGGCTGGGAGGTCAAGAACAATGGTTACAGGAAGGACTTATGAGGCTAGATTCCGATCACTGTCCAGTCCTATTAACAGACAGATATGTGAATTGGGGTGCTAAACCACTGAGATTGCTTGACAGTTGGTTGGAGGATAAAGATTATGTGGAAATTGTGGGGTATAAAGTCTTAACTTAGACGGATACGTATTAAAAGAAAAGTTGAAACAGCTAAGAGAGGAAGTAAGAATATGGAATGCAGAGAAGAATAAAAACTCTGAGGCAGTCATTGAAAGATTAAGAAAGGATATATGAGTGCTAGAACAGAAGGTTGAAAATGGTAGATTGTTGGCCTTTGAAAGGGAGGAACCTGAAAGACTTTGGAATGAAATAAATAAAATCAAGAGACAAATGGAGAGCAACTGGTTTCAGAAATCCAGAATGAGGTGGCTTTAACAAGGAGATGCTAATTCGAGGTATTTTCACCAATGTGTTAAAATGAACCGAATGCGTGACTCTATACAAGGTGTGTGGCAAGATCAGGTGTGGGTTGGGGAACCTGAACAGAATAAAGAGGTATTTAGAAAGAGTTTTGAGGAAAGAGATAAGGAGCCTATGTTGGACAGACCAAGGCTGATATGCCATAATAGAAGGAGACTGAGTGTAGAGAAGGCAACAGAATTGATAATGATTTTCTCGGAGGCAGAAATCCTAGAAGCAAAAAATCATGTGGGAGTAGAAAGAGTCCTGGGCCTGATGGGGGTAAATTTTAAGTTTATTAAGAGATTCCTAAACAAGATGAATGAGGATATTGTTGGGATGATGCAAGAGTTTCACAGGAATGGCAGAATCGTGAAAGGCGGGAATGCAACACATATTACGTTGATTGCTAAGAATGGATCACCCCAAAATGTGAGTGACTTCCGGCCTATCACATTGGTTGGGAGTACATATAAAATTCTGTCAAAAGTGCTGGCAAGTAGAATTATAGGTGTGCTGGATGAAATAATAGCAGAAAATCAGTTTGCGTTTATTGGGCGCCGTCAGATATTGGATGGGGTGTTGTGTGCAAATGAGATTGTGAAGGAAGTGATGGGCACAAAGGCTGCTACTTTAGTGCTGAAGTTGGATTTTGAGAAGGCATATGACACAGTTAGTTGGAGATTTCTCGACAATATGATGGAGAATCTTGGCTTTCCCAGGCATTGGAGAAAATGGATGGAGGAATGCTTAAAATCTGCGTCTACATCTGTGCTAATAAATGGGAGTCCATCTAAAGAATTTGTTCAACAAAGGGGTCTTAGACAAGGGGATCCGATTGCTCCGTTCTTATTTTTTATTGTAGCTGAGGGATTGGATTATCTTCTAAAAAAGGTAGTGGAGGTAGGAGTGATAAGACCTGTTGAGATAGGGAGGGATAAGGTGCAAGTGTCACATCTGCAGTTTGCAGATGACACGATTTTGTTTGGAAAATGCTCATGGGAAAATGTAAGGGGCTGCAAAATGGTTTTTAGGTGTTTTGAGCTCCTTTCTGGATTGAGAATTAACTTTAGGAAGAGCAATCTGATTGGAGTCAATGTGAAGGAAGGCTTGCTGGAGGAAATGGCATCATACTTGAATTGCAAAGTTGGAACAGTACCTTTCCTTTACCAAGGATTACCGGTAGGAGGGAAAGAGAACAGGGTGTCAACATAGATACCAGTGGTAAACAGATTCGAAAAGGTGCTTGGAGGGTGGAGAAATAATAATCTCTCGGTGGTTGGTCGTGTAGTGTTGATAAATTCAGTGTTGTCAGCCTTGCCCTCATGCTATTCCTCGATGTTCCTTGCCCCCAAACAAGTCCTAAACCGCCTTGAATCCATTAGACGTACCTACTTCTTGGGTGCGAGAGTGGCATGGGTAGATTGGAATAGAGTGTGTCAACTAGTTGATAGGGGGTTATGGTTAAGGAAATTGGAACATATTAATAAGGCATTATTTGAAAAATGGGCTGGAAGATTATTAGAGGATAGAGTTGAATTGTGGAAACAAATTGTTTGGTCTAAATATGGGGTGAGCCAGGATCTACAAGTGGGGGAATATAGGGTTCTTGAACGAGAAAGACAAGGAGGGGGGATAGAAATGTAGGAAGGAGAAGGGGTGGGAAGGAGAGGAGGTGGTGGAGAAGCATTAGAAGAGTAGCGAATGAAAAGTGGTTTAAGGGGATGATGGAAATCAAAGTAGGGGACGGGAAACTGGTAAAATTCTGGGATGACCCATGGGTTAGAGGTAATACACTTAGGAATGAATTTGAGAGGCTGAGGAGGATAGACTTACTGTAAGGGGGATCAATACAGCAACATGGGCAATGGAATGAGGGGAGTTGGGAGTGGATATGGCTATGGAGGAGAGAACTGTTTGACTGGGAGAAAGAGCTGCTGGAAGTAGGGATGACAATTTTGCTCCGCCCCGGCGGGATGGGTTCGAGTCCAAATTTCAAGCATGCGGGGTGGGTCTGGGACTGTCTTGACCCGCACCGCCCCATTGCCATCCCTAGCTGAAAGTACTTAAAAATCATATTTCACATGTCTTCTTGCAGGTTAATCATGCTGATACTTGGAGATGCTAGGGAAGTTACTCAGGCAACTACGAAACCAGAGTGGCAGCATAAAGATTGAGAGAGGAATCTATACTGGATTTGGAACCTGACTTGCTGGAAATGCTGCGAAAACTATGGAGCAGGTATGTTCCACAAAAGGTATCAATTTTTGGATGGAGAGCACTACTGAAACGATTACCCACCTTACTGAATCTGAAAAGAAGAGGAATAGTACATGAGATGGTTGCTGCTGATTGTATATTATGCACTCTGGATGAGGAATCTGAGACACATTTATTTCAAAGCTGCTCCTTTGTTCTTGAAGTATGGAGGTTGCTGTGTGACTGGTTACAGATTGATATTATTACCCCGTGTAGTCTGCCAACTTTTTTGGATGCTAGACCTGTTGGGATAGCTGCAAATGTGTGGATAATGTTTTGGATGGTTACATGCTGGGTAGTGTGGAACAGTCGAAGCAAAAAACACTTCGACTGTGTGCAAGTTACTGAGACCATGGTGATCCAAAGAATCCAGAGCTACTACTGGAATTGGGTTAAAGCAGGGGCAAAACATGATTCATTTTGGCATGGGATAGGAGAATGGCTGAATGCACCAGTTCAATGTCTATCCTGGTGCTTATAAACAACAAAGGGACGAATGGGTTTGACAGGCTGAAGGATAGGCATGCGGAATATGGCATGCTAACAGGAGTAGCCAAAGTACCACATCTGGAATAAACAGGCGAGTGAAGGCAGAATGCAGCACAGGAACATGTTCTATGTTGTATTGATATAGGCAGTGTGCGAAGTATTGATTTGGGCTGGGACAAGTTAGTCAATCAGGACAAAATGGGCTAAATCTCTCTGGAACGATTTATTCGGCTAGCTTTGTACATTTGTAAACAGTTTTTATTTTGTAAATAAAAATTTTGCTTAAGCAAAAAAAAAAAATTAGGGTTTACGTTTGGAATTTAGGATTTGGGTTTAGGATTTTAATTTTAGGATTTCGAATTTAGTTAATTAAAATTAATCAAAAAACTAAAATTGATCTAAATCCTATAAATTTTAAACACTAAACATTATAAAATTATTAAAAAAATAATTAATATTTAATTAATTACTGAAAATTTTACTAATTTTTTAATGGAACCAGAGTTTTAGAAGAACCAAAATATTTGATCCCCTAACACTCTCCTAAATTTAATGAACCATTAAAATTAAAATCCAGCACGTGACCCCTTCCCAAATCATTTCTAAGAAATCTGGCGTCTATCGCAGAAATCCAAAACTCTACAAAATCAGAAATCCGGTCTTTAGAAATATTGCCATCTTCCTAATCGGAAATCTTGTCGTTCTAACTCCAGAAATCCTTCTTTTACACGTCAAGCAATTGGAAATCTAATTTGCAAGATATCAACTTCATAATTTTTCTCCAAACCCAAATTTTTAGATTTTAAGAAATACATGCGTAAAATGATGGTTTTTTAGGTAGGTAAAATGATGGTGATAAACCTACCCAACGCCATTTCTCAATTCCCGTAATCAGTGAGACGAATCAACAAACCCAGATTTTTAAATGTATAAAATACCTGCGAATATTCATCTACACCTTCGAATGTAACCAAAGTCATTTCTCAATTCTCGTCAACAAAGGTCGGAGATGAAGGTGCATATATGGATTGGAGAATGGAAGGCGGGCAGGAATTCTGGAGACAACAAAATTTGGATTTATTGTATAAATTGACGTAGAAGAAAATAATTAAAATAACTAAACCGTTTTAACATTTTTTAATTAAGTATCATCGGAAAATATTTCACTTTACCATATCTGTCATAAGAAAAACCTATTCTCATACATTTTCGAACCCGAAAACGTGCAGTAGAAAACAACATTTAACATGTGGAGAGAATTTTTCAAATACACATACAGACGATGATGCTCGGGTGCATCGAACAATTGCCGATGTCGTAAATGAAATCATTCTGGTGCAGTAGACCCAACTTGCTTCACCGCTGCATACGAAAGGAATGATGTACAACCCATCAATGTCACAGCTGGAAAGAATGATGGTCGAACCGGAAGCGTAGCTGGCTAAGTATTTGAATGGGGACGATGACTCATGTGAACACACTGTAGGGTGTTTCCCATATCGGAATCCTCCGGTACGTACCTTGAATGAACTTTGTACATTGTGACATGATAAACCGACCCTATCGGGTTATGCTTTCGAGGTTCACGAAACTCACTTATGCAACTCCGGCTGGTTGAGCACGAATCCCTTCGAATGAATTTGAAGTTTTTGATTGTTTTAAATATTTTCTACAAAGGTGTTTTTTGATGTGTACACCGTTCACAACAAGCACGGCCGTGACCCCGTCTTTTGAAATCATGTTCTGCAAAATATGGTTTGTTTAACAATTGTTATATAACATAAAATGCCTCCTCCCTAACATTCCCTTGAGATATAATTTTCCCTTTGTCAAACTGAACATTTTCCTTGATATATAATTTTCCACTGTCAAACTTACCAACCAACCAACACTCACGGTAATGGCTCAAAACAGAACAGAGTGGATATCTTGTTTCTTCTTCTTCACCTAATCACTACATTGTCCAATTCAATCCCCCTCTCCACGCATTCAAAATGTATTGTTGACCAAAGTGGTAATCATGTAAGACTAAAATGCGTGAACAGGGCTAAACACATGGACATGATGCTGCCAGAATTTCTCGACAAGAAGCCTGATAGCTATATTATGTGCATGAATAATGTTCATCAGGCCTGATGAAAATGTTGTTTATATGGCATTAATGTGGTTGATGAAAATGTGCCCAGGATGGTTATATATTTAAATTGTAAGGTGGGAAAACTTCCCATGATCTACCTAGAACTTCCTGTGGGTGCAAACCCGAGAAGAGGCATCACATGGAGGCCGATATTGGATAAATTCCAAAGGAGACTGAACAAGTGGAAAAACAAGAGTTTATTAGTTTGAGGAAGAGTTGTGCTCATAAAATCTATTGTATCTGTTTTACCATGCTACTATTTTCATTTTAATAGGGCCCTTAGAATTGTCCTAGATCAATTAGAACGTATAATTAGAAATTTCTTCTGGGGGTGACTCAAGGTGAAAGGAAAACACAGTGGACTGCATGGTAAAAAATATGTCTCCCAAAGGATATGGGGGGCTTGACATAAAAAACTTGCAGGTTTTTAACCATGCAATGTTGGGGAAATGGGGTGGAAAAATTTTACAACAGAAGGACGACCTACTGTTACTAATTCTCAGGTCTAGATATGGCCAGAATGGCTCAATCTTTGTAGGTACACTCAAGATAATGAAGCTGCCATCAACACAACGAAGTGGCTGGGGGAGGAGACAAGGGGAAATATCACAATCTTGCTGGTGGAAGGACTTGCAGGACACATTATCTGTAAAATGGTTCACGTCACAATGGAAAGGTCAAGTGGGAAACTGATAGATCCAAAAATTCTGGACTGATTGGTGGATTGGCGATCAAAGGCTATGCGACAAACATCCCAAGTTATACAGGAAAGCAAGAAGAAAGAATTGTAGCATCGCTGAACAAGGAAATGAACTCACAACCATATGAACCTTCAAAGAAGATTGAAAGCGACAACTTGACCTATTAGAGCAGGAGGATTTAAACCATCTTCTAACTTTGGTGTCAAATGTAAATCTACAGGTTATTGCTACAGACTAGGATAATACCCGTGGCTGAAGTCATGGTCCGTGGTTTGAATAAGATAAATTTAGACTACACCAATTCTTTAGATTGTTATGAAACAATCAAAATAGATCATATTCATGTGAAGTTCGGAATAATTTATGAATGTAAATCACATTTGCAACAATACTTCAGGATACACAACATTCGCCGTGGTAGTTGCACTGTCTTCAGATAATAGAACATGGATCCGGTTAGAGGATGTAACTCTAGATAATGCCATGTACGTCTATCCGTGGCTAAACACTGGATTGCTGAAGTCAACCCCCACAATCTTTATAGATTATCCATGTGCCTTGTTGATCGTCATAGCGTATGCTAGGCGAATGGGATATTGTCGTCTGGTCATATGGAAGGGAAAATCGGTTGTTGAAGGCGTAAGTGAAATTTTGGGAATACTCCAAATTTCCAGCCTTTTCACCTGTGAGAATTCTTGCTTCGATGACGTGCCTACCACATTT
Organism: Pinguicula primuliflora; assembly: GCA_025802335.1. Classification (NCBI taxonomy): domain Eukaryota; kingdom Viridiplantae; phylum Streptophyta; class Magnoliopsida; order Lamiales; family Lentibulariaceae; genus Pinguicula; species Pinguicula primuliflora. The sequence continues at coordinate 5,408 of JAOYMZ010006300.1, read as the reverse complement.
TTCAATCATCAATCTTGTACCATTGCGCAATCCATTTCGAGGAGATATATTTCGAAGTAGTATTACCGGACTTCCCACCTTCAGTGCCAATCGAAACGGGGACAGTCCTGAGGGATTCAATGAGCTCAAATACTCACTCGAATATCGATTGGTTATGCTAGAATCCTCATACTCATCTTCTGATATCTTATCCGCCGCCAGGTAAGTAAACATTTCTCCAGGGGCAACATCTAATGCAAGTGCATTTATGCAACTAACATCATCATTCCTAGTTGCAAGGATCGTTCTTTATGTTAGATAGGATGACGTCGATGTGCTCGGTTTGTCAAGATCCGGATAGACAGTGGTTAATAATTCTTTTATATCCTTACACTTGTGAACTGACAGTGGGATATGTAAAATCCAATGGATTATACCCAACCTGTGAAGAGTGAGTTGATATAAATTTAATTTGTAATTTAGTAAACTTGATATGATAATGAAAATTCGAAATCAATACCTCTGTCAAGAAAGCATCGTAAGAAACATTTTTTGGGCGCGTCAGGTCCAAACGCATGTTCTGATCTAAAGTCAATACCTGCACATTTGCCCATAAGGCTGACTTCCTCAATGATGCAACAATAATATCCTCTCGGGAGCCCTTTTGTATAACAGGCAAGGTCTGTCTGAAGTCACCTCCCAAGACAACAGTAATTCCACCAAATGGTTGGTTCTTATCACAAATATCGCGCAGAGTACGATCAACTGGTTCAATGAAGTATTTGTGCTGCATAGGAACTTCATCCCATATAATAAGCCTAGTCTCTCGAAACAACTCTGCTTGCAACGACTGTTTGCTGACTGAGCAAAGAGAACTTTCATGAACATTCAATGGAATGGAGAATTTTGAGTGAGCAGTATGGCCTCCAACCAAAATAAAAGCAGCTATGCTAGATGAAGCTACTGTAATGACTATGCATTCGAGACTGCGTTCTGCCTTGGCAAGGGTGTTGTAGAGGAATGTTTTACCTGTTCCAGCACCTCCATTCAAGAAGAATGTTTTACCTTGACATTCCTGCACAGAGACGCAGATTGCATTGAATGCACTGTGCTGATATTTAGCCGATCGATGTCTATCTGACAATGATTATCAGCTGCATCTCGTCCCAGCTGTCGATGCTCTACAATTAATCTGTTGCCTGGTACAGAATTCCAATCCGCTGATGGTTGTGGCATTGGAGGGTAGTCGGCCAGACGCTTTCCCACTTCTCGAAGTAATTCATCTAAAAGAAAGAGACCGTAATCTTCGACATCACTCTCTGTTGGATTTTCTATGCCGAAAAGTCTTCAAATCCTATGGGGAAGATCATCACATATGTCTGTTAAAAATTTCCTCCATAGTTCGAGCGGGCGTAATGGGAAGCATTGAGATAGAATTCGGTCACAGTATCCATACCGAACAGTCGCCTCAGTTGGCAGCCTATTCTGAAGAGTGATGGCTCTTGAAGGCACAGTATCCATTCCTTGTCATCTTCGAGCAATCCTTTTGCAACACATGCTGCCTTGAAAGATTCATGCACAATGTTGTTCACCGTATGAAGGCTTTCGAAAGAATTCGGTCCCTTGACAATTGTGAGAAGCACACGCATATAGAACAACTCTCCCTGGTTCGAAGATGCGAAATACATTCTACCTATCACAAACCCCTGCCTCCTCTCATGCCAGTTGTTCTTATCCCATACCAAATGTTTTTGAAATTTCTGATACGTATACTTAACTGCATCAGGATTAGAAGCATACCATGAGAAAAATTCAATAAGAGTGGAGGTTTTTGCCTCGACTGCCTGTGCAACTGATTCGTCGGATGTTGTTGGGTCGAAGATCACATTGTGCATACCCGATAAATGCAGTGCCTATCGTTGTACTTTAGGTAGCTCTTCATGCATGCTATAACCAAACAATCTCCAAGCGGCCTGACACGGACCAATATAGCGAGAATCCAGGTATTGCTTGATTTCGTTCTCTTCTCCAACAATCAAAGTGGCACGATCATGACCCTTGTAGATGTATTTGTGGATATACTTAATGCATCTGATTCCCGCACAGACATCAACATTTATGTGGCAGTTAAAGAGCTTCAACATGTAAGGATTATAAGGGACCACATTCCTATTGTCTAATTCATATGGTCTGTGAGCATATTTTTTTACTGTCGTTCCTACAACGATAAATAGGATAGCCATCCTCGTCCATTGTCGTGGCATCTACAAAGGTCATTGGATATTTCTTGTTGCATTTCTCATTCTCCATACACGGCGCATTCTTGTTCTTTGCACCACACGACCCATGTACCGTCAACTGTTTGACCGTGTCGAAAAGCTCAGGTTCATTTATTGGGTCTGGAAACTCTGCACATACCAATTTGTCTACTTGAGCAGTCGTACGAATTTTGTCTTCAGGTTGGAGGAATAAGAGAATATGCATATAGGGCAAGCCTCTTTTCTGAAACTCGATCGTGTGAACGCGCAAAAACAACTACAACCTCAAAAACATTTTTTTCTCGAATCAACTTAATGAAATACCTTCTCTTCAACTCGAAGACCATAGCTACCAATTCCGGGCGATCAAATGGACTCTGGTGCGGTAATAAATTTTCAACAATCTCTGGCCATCTTGGGTTTGAAGTCATCGTCAAAAAAATATCCGGGTGATGGTGGTACCTCGTGATCGCCATTGAATTCCAATATATCTCAAATTGATGTCGTGAACTCCCAATGAACGTTGACGGTAGAATAAATCTCTTTCCTAATTGATCAAGATTCGAATCAGAATCATTGGAGCGCAGACCATCTTTCAATGGTTTGTAGGATTCTGTGTGCATCTTGCTTTGATGATCCCGGATGTATTTCAGACGATACTGTTTCGTTGCAGCCCATGCATCTACAATAAATTATTGAAATAATTTTCCACCCCTGAGTACTGTTGAATACGCTGTCTCATGTGTAAAAAGTCGATAGCTATAATACTCCATCTGGGTAAGCTTTCTATCAGAACAACCAAGCTCTCCGCGTGGGAACAACAATACGTAATACAGCGGCTGATATGCAGGGTGACATTCACTAATCCTCTTAAAAGCATTTCCACCACCTGTGAGATAGAGGACGATATCCCTCTTGGATGGTTTAGTAGTTCCATCACCCGGTATAATTGTAGCTACATCATCAGACGTTGGTAAATTATACTCCCAGCGATCAGTGGACCGTACATAACGCAAACACACCAGTAGGTGATGTTGTGTTGCAAGGAGATCCGCCAATATTTGATGTGCCTGACGAAATTTATCCACAAATGGGTTGACTTCTAGGAGGGTAGCTTGAATTATTTGAAAGACCTCACTGTCCAATTTCTTGTTCCTCGATGATCGTACCCCTAGCGCAGACGCTGAATCATAGAAGTATAGCTGCGCATAGCATGGTTCTTGGCCCGATTGTGATTGCAATGGTCCATTTTTGTGACATAGTTCTCCATGAATAGTGAATGATGTGGGACCACTTCCAGGTATTACTCGGTCATCCAAAGATACTCTGAGACTCGTAAAAGCATTGGCTGCATTGTACTGCTGAATGAACTGTCGAAATGACCTCGATTGATGGTTGTCCCCAATGTACAGCTCCCAAAGTGCTGGTGGCGGTTTTTCCAAAAGAGGCAGTCTCACTTTTTCTTGAAGGTAGCACGATCCAAATAGTGGCTTTGTTTTGGAGGAACGCGTTAACTTTTCGTCCATCCAGTAAAGGGCCTTGCATGAGGTACATTTGATGTCCATTTTCCCTAAATAGTGTCTGTCTGAATGTAGAAGACCCACTACTGATGAGGACACATGCTCGACATCATTGTATGTGCTTTGTGAATATTCTTCATCTTCATGAGTTTCACTATAAATGTTTTATTGCACAGATATTTGAAGGTAACAAAACGACACATATCACTAAATGCGTTAATTAGGTAAAGTGTTTTTAATGGATATTTGGCACTCACAAAAATGATGGACCTGTGTGTCGGGATACTGATGTTTGAAGTGGCAATTGTTCTCTTTCCTAATTGTGGCTGCAAATATTTAAAGTGCAAACAATACATAAGATAATAATATGCGTGAATATACACATGAGCATGATTTTGTCAAATGCATGAATTGGTGAATGTGTTATTTGATGGAAGATAGAGCACTTACAGATTTGTAGTCTGATAATAATGGATACTATTATTATTGATGATGTCATGATTAGCATATGCCTGTAGCAATAGACAAAAGGTAAGTATATATTTTAGTCTGATGATATTAAGTATTATAATTTCAAAACATATCGAGCGTTCTCCCATATTTCGTCTTATTCTTTGAGCAATCTATTTATAAATATGTAAACAGTAAGTATTATTATTCAACGAAAATATTTTATATGCACAAAACTTGTTAGAGAATAAATCTAATGTATGGTAACACCGTGTAGTATTAATATAAGATAGACCTGGTGTTCATCGTCATCGAGTATGTCTATTCCTGTATTGTTCCTTCTTGGACGTTTGCCCGTGACAATCGCGGCCATGCTTTCCTTCACCCTATTTAGAGCATCAGTTGGGATCACGGGACATGGACTGATCATTTGATTGGGAGTTTGTGCCAAATGATATTTAAATCCTGTAATGTGCCCTGTCATGATTTTGTCGCAGAATTTGCATTTAATTATATTGTTGTCCAGTTGATCAGCATATTCCCTGCAAAAATCGATGGCGCAAACCACTGCTCGAGTATATAAAGATAAGTAACATTTTTTTTTACTGTTTTGGCTAAGTACATAAATAAAATGTGATTGAGTTGGTAGATATAGATAATAATAAATATTTTACTTTGATAAATGATTAGTTTACTCCGGATTACTGTGTATCGGCGAGAAATAAAAGTGATACCAATCGCCTATCGGGGACTGGAGAACAAATGAGCTACTATAATTGTGCTCGGGCAACTTCTGATCCTTCTTGAAAAACCACCAACCTTTTTGTATATAGATTACATGCAAATCTATATATAATACAACAAAGAACTTTTGTTAAATTTTAATCCATACGCTAGATCAATCTACATACATTAAATTATATGACAACCAAAAAAAATCAAGATCATTACGTTCAGGAGATGCGTATAAATAAAAAAGGAAAGTTGGTAACTAACACTTTCAGGATATGGGTAACTACCTCTATACAAATGCTGAATCATAGCGCACGGCCGCCTATAGGCACCCCCCACACCCCCGCCTCGTTTTGCCCCAAAAATCGACGATTTCCCACAAATTTAAATATTATAAACCCTATAAACCCGAGGGCTAACTATTACGGCGGCTTCGCCGCCGAAAAAACTAAAACCCTATTTAAATGTT
>JAOYMZ010006290.1:0-22765 GCA_025802335.1 Pinguicula primuliflora | reverse complement strand
GGCCAGATACTGGGTGGACATATTCTGGAAGTGGTAAAGCACCTACAATTTCGTTGTAATGAACTGGAAACTGCTTTTGGAATAAATGGGAAGAGAGCCAAGCTTTGAATTTTAGAAACTTCTGCCGTACACTGGCATGTGTTCTCTTTTCCAGTGACCCCATGAATATCCGTCTCCGACCAATTTCGACCTGCATGTCATACTGATGGTATTAAAAAGAAGAGAGCAACATAAATCAAATTAAGCACAAGTAAATAGATCGGCATACAAGCTAGGGAAGAATATAAAAAATCAAATGCATAGTGATTGCTTCTTGATGTTTAGTAATTATTGTGCCTATGTGTGAATGTGTATGCCACAGGAAGGGGTCCAAGTTACCGACCTCACACCAATCCAAGCAGCTTGTTGACTTGGCACCAGATTTCTTACAAGATTCAGAGCACTTATTCTCCATATAGGAGCACAACATACTAACAGGATCCCAGCACAGACCAGAAGTGGTTCGAAGCACGTTTCGAACGATAACAGGATGACCCTTAACCCAGTGACTCTGGAAATGCCCAAGCTTTTCTAGATGAAGATCTTTCAAGGTAGGACAATACAGATAGCTGCCACCTGAACCAATTCTCCTAGATAGTACACAGCACGAAGAAATATCTGTAGATTCAGGAAAGTGATAGCTGCACAATATCTCTTCAGCTCTGGCTTCTAGATCTCTAGTCCAGTTAAATGGAAGCATACATCTTAAACGAAGGGAGCTCACACCACAACCTCCAATATCAGCAGGCGGGCAGGGAATAAAGCCAACTTCAGTGGTTATCCAGTTTTGCAGCATACCAGGAAAACAGATAGGCCTATGAGAAATTTCCCTAACAAAATTCTCTCTTACTAAGAGCTCATCACCAGATGAACGGGATCTTCTCTTCTTGCACCTTACGAGATTTAAATCTTTAGAAGAGCTCATTTCAGAAATCTTGCAGCAACAACTCAAGCAAAGGTTATACGAACAGTTTGAGCAGGTTCTATGATAGTCCACAATTGAAGTTTTGCATCTGTTGCTGATTGATAAATTGAATCACCAAAACAGCAATCATAACGCAAGTCGATAAATGGCCTAGAGCAAAATCTATATGAAACCGAAATGACAGAACCTACCAGAACTCTGATGTAAGAAACCCTGATTTTATCTGAGGAATCCTTATTTCAGATTGTTCTTCTCCTAATTGCCAGCAGAAATTTGAAGGTTTGGGTTAGCACCCAACAAGGGACCAACTTAGAGATCAAAAATAACTTGAGCATTCTCATACCTGTTGCTCTAGATTCCTTTTCTAACTCAAGAATGTGATCAAGGTTTACTTTTTTCACAACAGGAAGAAGCATGTGGATTAGATAATGAAGCAAATGTTTCCTGTCAAGCTTCGTTCCATCTCTGTAGCAACCCTGGATTTAGTATAGCGGAAAACAGATAAATCACAGCCCAATTATTATGTACTGCATATTTAAATTCCTGTATTTCCTAATTCAAACCTCATGATTATAAGCCCTCACGGGCAGTTTCATGCATAGCTTACAGCTACACGTTCCACAACAGGCAGGACATCTAACCTTCACTTCTTGCTTGTTTAAGTGCCTAAATGAAATCAAAGTTTTTAAGCGATTGATTTGACAACAATTGCATACAAGAAAAATAACACACAGTCTCCAACTTCACGTTTAGGCGTTTATCAACAATGAGGAATAGAGGTCAGCATTTCTTGTGGTTCTAGTCCACTCCCATCTCATCCCGCAACCAGAGTTACCAGACAAAGATGTGAAGCATACCTCTCTTTAATGCATAGCACACAGAAGAATCGTTTTTTGCAAGCCATGCACTTAATCAAGCAGCCATGCTTGGTTTCCCTACAGAAATGGCATTTCTTTATTTTCTTTTTCTTCAGATTCTCCGCAAAGGGAACAACCTAAAGAAAAGAAAAGTAGAGAGCATCGCATCATTCTTTCCAGATAGGAGAGAACAATGAATCTCCAGGGACGAACAAAAGAATAAATGCATAACAATCACCTTCATTGTACTAATAGGGAGCGGTTCAATGTTTTTTGATCTAAAGTGCCTCTGTAAAAACAAATTGCCCGGTAAATCTGCTCCTACTTTCACATCTAAACCACCACTTTCACATAATTTCTGCATACTCGATGATGATTGCGATATGGCCATAACCCCATAAGGCAGCTCTCTGGTCTCCTCCTCTACTGCATTTTCCTTCAATTCTTTGTCCTTTTTCTTCTCCACCTGCCTCTTCAGAAAGACTCTGATCAATTCCAACTGCAAATCACCTCTTTTCAATTTCATCCTCTTCAGTGCCTTATCCAACGCCTCAGATACACCTCTCCGCCGCCTCTTCTCCGCCGCCCCAGGTTGCATTTTCGCCTTTTTCAAAACCCTCAGGCTACTCTCCCCATCTCTATTCACCCTCTTCGTGCCCACACTTCTCTCGAGCTTCAGGGAGTCCGGAACTTTCTGCTTGTTCGCACGATGCTTCCCTTGAAGATGGTGAATGTCGCAAACCGTCATACCATCCATTGCTAGCCGCTTGCACCGCCATCGACGGCCGTCGGTACGCCTGCAACGCAGCTCGTCCGGCGGCGGATCCATTTTTCCCATTTCCCCGGATACAACGAATCAAGAAACTCCTTTCCTAACACAATTCAAAACTCCTTTTCTGAAATCTTATCGGCTTTTCGAAAATTAATAAGGCAGCCCAATCCAATATCACTCTAGGGTTTCAAAGTGTTGTTTTGTGTGTACGTCGTTGAGAAAAGGGAAAAAAATAGTAATTGGAAGGAGCCCAACACGTCGGAGGATGCCTGAACCCTTGTAATAATTGCTGGCTCTCAGCTTTATTGTATTTCTGTAAACATTTATACATACACGATAATATATGTATAAAATACTGACACAAACGAGGAAATGGATTCATTCGATGAAAAAAAAAAAGATTCACTCGATGAAGCCTCAAGCTTACTTTTTTGAGGGCTCTGGTCATCTTTCCCTTTTGTGCGTAGACTAGATTAGATCCTTTCCATGTTTTATACAAGGCACAGAATGCATAAATAAACTTTCTTGAATGTAGAGAATTTTAGACACAATAGGTCCAAACTGCAAGCATACCTAATGTTTTTTTTAGCTAAGCTGCAAGTATACCTAATGTAACGAGGAAATGATATATATCACCTCACTTATCACACACATTTTTATTAGTGAGGACACACACATGTTGATCTGTATGAGGCTACTGTACATGAATGTGAGAGAGAGATGGTGTGAAGATGTGCAAGGGAGTCGTGTATAGCATTTTTGATGTAACAACCTTTATGGTTTGCTTAAGGCACCAATGTCTGAATAGGTTAGCCATAGATGCAATGAGCCCATGCTCTTAGAGTTATAATTGCACTCTAATGTCATGAGTTTAAATCTCCTGTTACATATGTCTTTGTCAAGTGTGACTATTGCGGTAGGACGTGACTTTAACTCTTGTCTCTTGATACTTCTAAAAGCAATCTTAACCATAACTAGATATAACTCGTGGCTGAAGCCACGGTTCAGATTAATAAAAATATTTAATGAAGTTCAATAGACTATGCAAAACATAAATAATTGCCTGTGTTTCTTCTTTTGATAAATATAGAAGAAAAAGATTTGCAATTACGTTACATATCTAGACTTGATCTTCTACTTGCAGAGTTAACCTAGCGTGGGAGGTCCTGTATAGCCTTGATTAAATTTCTTGTAAACAGCAAGAAAACCAAAAAAGAATCCAATGCATGTATTGAGAAAACATCTCGTGATTACATAAAATTTAAAGGCAAAGCCAATGATATAATGCAAACACATCACCCAGGTTGTCACCTTCTACAGATCTTCACGAACAGCCTTGGCAATGTTGCCTTCCCTCCATGGAAGAGTTGGCACTTCTGCATCTTCAGCAATCAACGATGACACGGTACTAAAACCTGGCAAAATTTCAAGAACAGATATGAGTTTCAGGAAACAAATTTGAACAGATATGATATTCAAATTATCATACTCAGCCGAAATGTAAAAACTATATATTCAAAGGTATTGTATATGAATTTTATGCAATATAGTTATGATATAGATAATATGAAGTATAAGACCATATAGCAATAAAAGAGACATTTTAAAGGGAGCTAGAATGTAGTAACACTGACAAATGTAAGGGCTTTGGACAACCAAAACAATAAAATATGAAGAGAAAGCAACGCACTAAACACAGGTTAATCACCTGGCTGAAACTTGTATGTTACTTTGAGATATGTTGTTATAGTAGAACTTCAGGATAAACCACATTCAATGTACTGGTTTGATTTTCTTCAGATAAAAGTACGCTTACTCGATCAGAACACGTAACTCTGGATAATGCAACATATGCTTGTCCATGACTAAATACTGGGGTATTGAAATCAATCCCCACATACTTCACAAGATTGGCCCTGAGCTTTATTGATTGTCATAGCATATGCTAATCTAATCGGAAATTGTCTTCTAGTCATGCGGAATGGAAAATCGGATGCTGGCGGTGAAATTGATATTCTATGTATAAATTCCATGGCTTGGTGATGCAAAATACATTCTCCCTATTGAGAATCCCTTCTACCTTGCCCCATTTATTGTTAGTCCATGTAAAATGTTCTGGAAATTCTTGATAAGTATAAAGAACAGAATCGGGGTTTAAAGCCTACCATGAGAAAAATTCCAAAAGTGTGGTAGTTTTCTCAGTAGGCCAAGTGCCAATTGATTCAATGGGTGTTGTGTTGTCGAAGACCACCTGATGCTTACCAGGCAAGTGCAATGCTAATCGTTGAATGCTTGGTTTTTCTTCATGCATATGATAACTAAATATTCGCCAGGCTGCCTTTACCGGCCCAATATACCGGGAATCAAGATACTGTTTAATTTCGTTCTCATCCCCCAAAACCATGGTCGCACGATCATGCCTCTTGTATATATATTTATGTATATACTTGACGCAATGAATCCCAGCACATACCTCCACATTGACGTGACAATCGAAGCGCTTTGACAGGTAAAGATTATAGGGGACGACATCCCTATTAGTTAGTTCCTTTCCTTCATGCATGTATGTTTTCCCATCATTTCTGAGCTGATAAATAGGATAATCATCTATGTCCATGGATGTAGTATCAACATATTCTTTTGGATATCTTTTGGTGAACTTTTTATTTTCATCCATACATGGCGCGTTTTGATTCCATTCACCACATGGGTCGTGTATCAAACAATGCTTGATTGTTTCAAAAAGTTCTGGTTCATCGGTTGGATCAAGAAACTCTGCACATATAAGCTTGTCGACTTGGTCACACGTTCTGGTCTTATCTTGTTGTTGAAGGAATAGTAGAAGGTGCGCATGCGGCAGACCCCTCTTTTGAAACTCTATAGTCCAAACATGTACCACCGGTGTTCCCAAAAACTTTATTTCATAGATTTCTTTCATCAACGCCCTTCTCTTCAATTCGAAAACCCTTGCCACTAAGTCTGGTTTGTCAAGTGCAATTTGGTGGGATAATAAATTTTCTGTTATCTCTAGCCACTTGGGATTTGTAGTCATCGTAAGAAATATATCTGGATGGTGGTAGAACCTTGTGATCGCCATGGAGTATTGAAATATCTCAAATATGTCTGGGACCTCCATTGAAGCTTGACGGCAAAATATATTTATTTCCAATTTGATTGAGATCAGTGTCATCTCTCAAATCATTCGGCCGAATGAAATCTGTCAATGTTCCATAATCTTCGCTACGCAACTTAGATTGATTGTCTTGAGGGTATCTCAGGCGAATCTGCTCTATTGGTGCCCATGTATCGACAATAAATTGTTGAAATAATCGTCCTCCTCTAAGTATTGCAGAATATTCACTTACGTGGGAACAATCGATAGGAAAAATATTGCATCTAAGTAATTTCTCTATCGGAAGGTTGGCCTCGGTCGACATCCCATTGCCTAATAGTAGGTTCCCATCCAAGTTTCCCATGTGGGAAAAACAACACATAATGCAAAGGAAGATATGCAGGGTGACATTCACTGATCTTGAGCAAAGGACGGTTGTCACCTGTTAGATAAAGAATGATATCTCTCTGTGATGGGATTTTAATTCCGTCACCTGGTATAATAGCAGCAATCTCACCGTCGTTGGTAAATTATATCGTCGGCGATCCTTAGAAGGAAGATATCGCAAGCACGCTGGGATGTCATGTTCTGTCACTGGTAATTCACTCAAGATTTGATGTGCCTGTCGAAATTTATCTATAAATGGGTTAACTTCTTGAAGGGCAGTCTAAATTATTTGGAATACCTCACTTGGTAACTTGAAATTTCTTAATGTTCAGGCATTCAAAGCATGCACAGGATCATAAATATAAAGTTGAGCATATGATGAACTCTCCCCAGTTCGAGGTTCTAATGATCCCGTCTTATGACGTAATGCACCATGAATAGTGAATGACAATGGTCCACTTCCAAGTATTACTCTATCGTCTAGTTGCACACCGAGACTTGTGAAAGCATGTGCTGCATTGTACTCCCAAATATGTTCACGAAATGATCTCAATAAATGGTCATCTCCATTGTACAACTCATAAATAGGTTGAGGAGGTTCAACCAAAGACGGTAGCTTCACCTTTCCCTGAAGGCAGCAAGATCCAAATAACGGCTTAATCTTTGAGGATTTTGTCAACTTCTCATCCATCCAGTTGAGGGCATGATATGAAGGACACTGGATGTCCATTGTGCCCAGGTAGTGTCTTTGTGAAGGAACTGATGAAGAAATGTTAGTTTGTTGTACTTCCTGAGCACTATAAAGACCTGGTGGTGGAGATGTGATCGAAGGATTCAATTCAGCAATATAATCATGCACCTGCAGTTTATAAATGAAAAAATATGGTTATAATTCATCAATTTAATCATTTTTATTGATAATGTATGAGAATAAGTATTGTGTGCAGATGGGTACGTATACTGGTGTGGTGTCAGCTACCCATTTTCCTAAGACAATCTCTCTTCGACATTCTTCTCCATCACGTATTCCAGCAGTCCTTCTCCTTAGATGTTCAACGTATGGGCCATTACAATTTGTAATTCGTCAAAGTTTTATTGATAATGTATGAGAATAAATCATTTGTACAAATGGGTACATATAAACATACAGGTGTGTTGTCAGTGTAATCAGCTACCCGTTTTCCCAAGACAATCTATCTTTGTATTTTTGTTGCCTCATTGGCCTCCTATTGGTCAAATATTAAACATTTAGATATGTAAAGAAAATGAACAGTATAAGCATGTCCTCAAACTCACATCAACTTTGTGTATGCTTTCCTTCACCATATTAATGTCATCTGTTGTAATGTTGAGGCATGGACGGATCTCTTGGGGTAGAGTACCAGCCAAATGATATTTGAAACGTGTAATGTGTCTTAGCATTACTTTATCACAAAATTTGCACTTAATTTTGTTGTTGTCCAAGAGATCAACATACTCCCAGCAATCATCTTTGTTTCGAACCACTGTCACATTGTATGGAAATTTAAACATGTTAATATATGTAATTTGAATATCAAACCAAAACTAAAAATGCTAATTATAGATAAAGCTTAACTGTGTAGCGTAGATCGGCACGTGATGGATTCTTACAGAACAGAAACTATGTGGGCAGCAAACACCCTCTGCCGACGTGCACTCATGCTTTTCGTTTTATGAGTCGTGGGTGTAACAATATCACAATATTTTCAAGGATCTGCACATTCCTAAATATATTTCTGCATAATAGAAGTTGAAATTATCAACTCATGCAACTGGAAATAAAATTTCTAGAATCCTTACATTCTACAAAGCCATCTGACACTGCTCCAACATTAATTGAACACATTGGTATTTGTCATTTGAAGATCAAACTTGGATGTTGCAAGCGGCAACTGTTGGATAAATACTACAGTTTATCAAGGAAAACGAGAACTTATCAATAATCCTGTAGCGCTGTGCCGTGGCCGTTACCACTGCCTTGAAAGCGAATTCGGCACAATCGTGGTGCTATTTGTTCAAACGCCGATCGCTCCCGAAGGTTCACACAACAACTTTCGAACACGTGCACTCGTGGCCGGAAGGTGAAGAAGACACCAAACCTCGCTCGAACTCGAACTTGTAGAGGGACAATTTTCATTTTGCGGCTACTGATTTCTGCGTGTGTTCAACCCTAGACGAGACCCATATTTATAGAGGGGATTGCAAGAGTTTGCTTCCCACTTAAACACGATCTCGTAGAATCCCATACGTTCCGGAAAACACGTACACGTTTTGGCCCACGAAAATAATTCTTTCTGTGCAAGTTAGAGAGACCAAAAAATTTATTTCCGCAGAAAATAAATTTTCCATAGCCCAAAATGATAAAATGGTCCACAAGAAGATAGCCAGCGGCCCAGGCCCGCACACACACACGCGACCAGACCAAACCGAGTCGGGCGAGCACGCACGTGGACCAGACCAGACCGGGCCGGGTGGCAGCAGCAGCGCACGTGTGGAGCAAGCCCATCTACTCAACAACTCTACATAAACTCATTTGAGAATAAATATATTTATACCCATCTCACTTGATGTCTACTTTCCATGTGGGATAAAGGTCCTTAGCTTTCAAGGCATTCACCCAACAAAAGGTCTTTGCCTTTACAAGGCATTCACCCAACAGCCTCTAGATCAGGCGGAGGATTTCATCTTGGTTAGATTCCTGTTGATCAAAGATCGATCGATTCTGAGCAAGTAAGATTTTCAAGACTTTCGTAATCCAAATGGTAATGCATGTTGATTCTACTGCCTTGCTTCGTGATATCTCCAAGAACCTGATGAAGTTGGGCTACGGGTCAAGGTACTAGGTCAATCTGCTGCACCCAAGCCATCCACAAAGTTTGTCCCAGATTAATTGAGATTCTGGGCAAAGGAAAGAACAGTGAGTAACTGATTCATTTGCTAATACACAGAATGTACAGTTTAGATCGATTCCTTGTGATCCCCTGATGTGCAGGTTGTCTAATGTAGTTACTCTGTCAATGAGCATTCTCCAAGCAAAAGCCACTTCCTTCAATGGGGAAAAACTGCTCCATAGGATCGATAGGTGTTGGAATTGAGTATCCCTACTTCTAGAGGTAATGTATATCTTTGTATAAGCTTATTTAGCCGAATAGTTGCCAGAATTTTCTTCTTTCCAATTCCATGTATCAGTTATGTCTAATTGTTGCGAGAATTCTGCAGTATATGAGCTAAGCTATTGTATCATGTATGTCGTAGGAATATTTTGATTATTTCTCCAGTGTCAGGACCCTCTGTTCTAGAAGGTGGTCCGCCTAGGCCGCTTAGGCTCCGCCTAAGCACTAGGATGTCTCCTACCGCCTTATCCAAATTATCGCTTAGGCCGCTTAAAAGTCCGCTTAGGCGGGCGACTAGGCTGCTTAGCCGCTTAGTGGCCCCTATCTGCCCAGGGTCCGTCTAACACTTTTTCGAACATTGTCAGGACCAACCAGATTGGTTGCCTGTGCTCACTTCCCCTTACTGTGCTATAGTAATAAATTTGTCTGCTGCCTATATGTACATTCCTGGGAATAGATCACAAAGTCTATAAGTAGAGAATCGGATATCCTCCCAGAAATATGTGTCATTTCCATCACGCACCTTTTGACCACATTTTTCCAGAACCACTCTGTCATGCAAATGAGGTTAACTAATGTACACCAAGTAGAATAGGAGTGCACAGATTGTGCAGTGCTTTCAAATATGATTGTTCTGTAGAAGTCCCTGTATTTAGACTCAAGAACTTCTTTCCACAATAGTTGTTCCTGATTTTGGATTAATTTTGACCCCCACTTTCCAAGTAGAGAGTCATTGAATTCCTCCAAATTTTTTATTCCAAAACCTCCATCTTCCAAGCTTTGGCACATATCCGTCCAAGCAACCCAAGCTATTTTTCTACCAGTTTTTTCATAACTCCCGCCTAGGAATTTTCTCTCCAGTTGGACTATTTGTTTTATCCCGGACTTTGGTGCTTTATATACAAAGAACAAATGAACTGGTATTGATGTAATAACTGCTTTTATAAGGATTATTCTTCCACCGAAGGATGAGAATTGCATTTTCCAAGAAAATAGCCTCCTAGAAATTTTATCTATGGTAGGCTTCCATAATCTAATCCTATTAGCATTGTCCCCAATTGGTAAACCTAGGTATTAAAAGGGAAAGTTCTCTATTAGGCATCCCAATTTATCGGCAAAGAGATTCAATTCCTCTTCTGGGATATTGACTCCATAGATCCTACTCTTGGAATAGTTGACCTTCAGCCCACTCACCATTTCAAGACACCTGATAACTTAAGGGCACGTATGTCTTCCTGCATTCCATTGTTGAATATGTTAGGACTCCTGCAAAGGATCCTATTATACATAGATGACGTTTGAGGCAGTGAGAAGGAAGGATTGTTGCAATACATCGTCCTTGATCCGGCGATCCCAAGATCAGCAAGGATGGTGGTCCTATAGTGGCGGCAACCGCTGAGTCAATTTCGATGGGCGCGCCGACCATCTCGTTTCACCCTGCCAGAAATCATGGAATTCTAGATGAAATTTTTTCAACCGGTGCTATTTCTGTGGGTCAAAGTGTCGGAATCAGCGCATTGACTAGCGAGGCCCCACCAAACCTACCCCTGTCAAGGACTAATTCCCCACTTCTTTACAATCTCACGAGTCTGTATCAAACCCCGGCAGCCTCAGACCTCCAACCGGTGCTGACTCTGGATCCCTGGTACCCTCCGGTGCAGTATGGCCCAAACAATGGTCAGCAAGAATTCAGTAGATATCGATCGGGGTTCGGGCAAGAAGAATGGTATGGGTATCGGCATGACGCGAGATATGCCCCACAACCGTGCCAGTGGGAATTTTCACAGTTTACGACCGGTGTTCTTGTACGTAACTTCTCAAGCCCACTTCGACTAGCACCTTATTTGATATGGGATCACGGCAAATTGCAGATGCAGCGAAGTTTGGAATGGATTTCTTGGGATTTGGTTGGGCGGCGAATCAGAGTATCCCTGCACTTTTGGTTGGAAACTCATGACTCCTATAAACTCCATCTTCAGGTATCTCTCGCAATCAACTCTTTAATCCTGTGCGGGAAGCAGAAGCCTGGGAGTTTTAGATTGAAGGGGCGCATGGGGGTTGGTCCGAAGATGGTAGCGTCCAAATCCATGGTGTTTTTGGTGCTCCATAATGTTTTTGGTGTTCATGGCCCCAATGTTGATTTAGGTGTCACCAGAGATCCTGAGCTTCTGATGTGCATCAGGTTACGAGGCGGTTCTTCAGTTGAATCAAACCTTTTCAAAGTGCCTCATCACAGTGCAGACTGTCCGAAAAAATCTGTAAACAATTTGAATTCTCTGGACCAAAAGCCTACTGAAAGTGTACAAGAAAACTTACCCTGGTTTCTAAGAAAGTCCCAAGAGATAAGTGATCTGACTACAGGAATAAATGCCTCTTATTTCATGAATCTGGATTCTTTACAGAATTGTACTCATAGTTTCTTCAAGAAAGCTGAGACTGGCCATGACACCCCTGAGTTAAATTAGGCAAATGAAATACCGAACAAATGTAATGACAGGAAGGGTGGTAAGAACATTATTGGCTTCCCAGTTTCTGATATTCTCCTCCACATATCTGGGGATATAAATAAAGAAGTTGGACAAAATCATCTTGGAGCAAAGGACATTGTTTTACAGAGAGAGTTAAAGACCAATGTATCTGGTGTGAGGCATCACATAGATTTGAATTTGTCTTTGGAAGAGGAAGATGCTTCCAAGACCATCTTGTCTTATGGAGAATCTGATAAGATTACAGCTGAGTTACCTAAGATCATTGTTGAGGTTTGTGGAGCATGTCATTCACTAAGGATGATGCATAGATATCTTAAACCGGAAAATTTCTTGCTGGTTAACAAGGATGCTGATTTCTCCCTAAGAGCTATTGATTTCGGAATTTTTGTCTTCTTCAAGCCAAGTCAACTTTTCACAGGTGACTATCAGTGGACTGGTTTTGAGGGGCATATGGTGAGTGATCTTCAGCAGAACTCTCTTTCGACACCAATCAGAATTCCTATGAGTAATGAGATATCGTGGAATGGGATGCTTGCAATTTTTGTGCGCTGTGGGAAGATGGACAAAGCAGGGAGTTTGTTTGAAGACTTATCACATAAAGATGTTTATACCTGGACTACCATCGTGTCAGGTTGTAGGCAGATTCGGCAGTTACATGAAGCTAGAAGAAGTTTTGAGGGGATGCCAAACAAAAATGTGGTTTCTTGGACCGCAATGATCATTGGGTATGAGCAACACGAGAACATGGATCTGGCCAGCGAATCGTTCAACAAAATGTCGTGGAGAAATATTAGCCCCTGGAACACAATGGTTATTGGTTATGCTCAAAATGGAGTCACCGTCAGAGAACTCAATGAGGACAATACTCTGGTCGACTGCAAAAGACATCTTAGCATTCACGTGCCTGCATACTTCGACGCCATTAGGAAGGGGGTGGCCACAGCCAGTGTTATGGTTTCATATTCAAGCGGGAATGGCGTGAAAATGCATGCTAATCTTGAGCTAGTAACAGGTTTTCTGCAGAACCAGCTGAAGTTCGAGGGCTTCATCATTTCAGATTGGTCGGGCATTGACAGGATTACAAATTTCCCCCATGCCAACTACTCGTATTCAGTTTGGGCTGGAATTCTAGAAGGAATTGACATGATTATGCTTCCATAGAGTTGCATAGACTTCATACATGATCTGGCCTTACAAGTCCCAAGTCCAATAATTCCCCGGAGCAGGATAGATGATGCAAATTTTGCTACGCTTGAGGTCAAGCATAATTTCTAAGGAGAGGGTATTGATAGGACTCCTTCAAAGGATCCTATTATACATAGATAACGTTTGAGGCAGTGAGAAGGAAGGACTGTTGCAATATTACAGTTGGAAAAAGAGTTGGACTCTGAGTTGGATTGTAATTCATTTAGTATAAATACATGTAACTGGTACAATAGAATGGACTTTTGATGAAATGAAGTATTGTAGTTTCTCCCTTTATAGTTCTATTTCTAGGCCCTCTAGATCTCTAGCACTACGCAGGGTGTGAGTCTCCCCTTCTCAAACGAGGCTCCTCTTCATCTCGCCTGCATCTTTCGGCCATTCGCATGTATCTCCAGTCCGGTGAACCGTCCACGATCATTGGATCTGCAACAGAATATGAGAGTATCATCAGTATATTGCAACTATTTAAGGGTGATTTGTCCCAAAGAGAATCCCTTATAAATGTTTCTGTGATATGCTGCTTGTAGAATCCAATCTAGCACTTCCGCTAGAATCAAGAATAAGAAAGGGGACATAGATCCCCTTATGTCAAGGCACACTGTGGTTTGAACTCAGAGGTAGGACTCCCATTGACTAGGACTAAAACTGTAGGACTAGAGATATACTCCATAATTCATTGTACAAACTGCTCACAAAATCCCATATTCATCATCGTCTGGCTTAGAAAACTCCAATCCACCGAGTTAAAAGCTCATTGGAAGTCTACCTTGAACATCACAAGTCTCTGACCTGTCTTTTTAGTGAAGTCTATAGCTTCATTTGCATAGATAACCCCCTCAGTAATATTTTTCCCTTTTAGAAAGCCCGTCTGTTTTGGAGAAACGAGAGTTGGCATTACTTCCTTCAACCTGCCTACCAATAGTTTAGCAAGAATTTTATATGCACAATTAATGATGGATATGGGCCTGAATGGATCAGGGGTCACTGGCCTACCCGCTGTTGCCGCCAATGTGATGAAAGAAGCATTCAATCCCTTCTTCATTCTCCCTATTTCATAAAACTCATCCAAGAATTCCAGAGAATCTGCATTTAATATGTCCCAATATTTCTGTACAAAATTGAAGTTGATCCTATTTGGACCCGGATTCTTACTGCCATTGCAACTCTAGACCGCACTTTTCACCTCCTCCTACGCATATTGGGCACAAAGCATATCATTCTGGTGCACTTTTAATGTCGGACCTGGTGATTGCATGATTCTTGACTTCCTAGGAGCAGTTTGTACAAATTGACTCTAAAAGAATAGTTTTAGCCCCTCTTTGATATCCTCCACCTCTTCCATCCATTAATTTCCAAAGAATAGGCCATGAATGTCCGTTTGATATCTTTTTTTCTCAGTGAAGTATGGAAATACTTATTATTTGCATCCCCTCATGAAGCCATTTTTGTCTAGCCTTTTGATGAATAACAGAAGTTTGATATTGTTGCAACTGTCGTAATTCTTCACATGCTTCTTTCTTCATCTCAACCTCAGCTAAAGTTAATGGTACAACTGAAATTGTGGAATCAAAATAGCTGATTTCCTGTTGTAGGTTCATGATTTTCGCTGGGACATCTTTATTAGTGTCTTGATTCCATTTCCTGATTGCATCTCGCATTGAGCTTGCTTCTTTCCTTTTGAGCCAGAATTTTGCTCATTGGCAGTCCATACCTTATTTACTAGTGTCAAGAGAGTTGGGTCCTTAGCCATACATCAAAAACTCTGAAGGGATTTGGGCCCCCATTTTTCGCAACCTCAGATAATGGTATAGGAGAATGATCAGAGAGTTTTCTGTCCAGGGTTGTCCGAATAAGTTTTGGCCACAATTAATTTTCTGAAAGTAGGTCTTTGTCTAATCTACTTGCCCCCTGTCCATCCGGATTGAATCTTGTATACTCATCCCCCATCAGTGGTATGTCAACCAGCTGGGAATTTGAGATAAATTCATAGAAGCGATTTGATTCAGACACTATACAAGGGGAGATACCTGCCTCTCTATAAGGGATCTTACTGTATTAAAGTCCCCAATCACACAACATCGTTTTTCTGAATACATCATCCTGCGATTTACTAGCTCTTTCCCTAGTATCTTTTTCTAAGCCAAAATACATGGGGAGTATCACAGATTAGACTAATTGACTGACCTTCATATACCCCCGTCACCCCCAATGGAATATTTTTTTTTAAAGAGAATTTTATTGGATGACCGACCTCCTCCACCAAATGGTTTTACAAGTACGAAAAGCCCATATCTAAACCAAAACTCAAACAGCAAGAAATTAGAACTATAGAAGTAATCTTGAAGGCCCAACTTTGTTCTTTGGAATGGCCCGGTTTCCAGCTTGTGCGCAGCAGCAGGGGTGTCATTTTATTGCAGCAGGGGTGTATTTGTTGAGTGTAGTTGCGACACCAAACTGATGTTCAATCCTATTCTTTTTGCCTCCAAGGATGTTCCAAAGCTGTAGCATCGGATTCTCTGCATATTTTCTTGCAAGCCTTCTCCCATTTCCACAGCAGCATTCCCATTTGCGAGCCTGCTCCCATTTCCAAGGCTGTAGCAACGGATGCGGCCTGATCTTTTTTCAGTAGCTGCACAGTCAGTCACCATTGCATTTTCCCATTTCCACAGCAGCTGAGTGCACTGCATTTGGGAAGTGGAAACAGCATCTTCAGCTTTGGGAGTGTGCTTCTGGTATCAGCATTACTGAAATCTCCTCAGCCTCTCATCAACTGTGACTCCTCCATTTTCAGAATAACCAGTAGCTCATTAACCATAGAGAGAAAACCAATCATGCAAGGAGATCCAGTTTCATCCCAGATTCACAGCAGCAAAAAAGCAATAATGCATCAGTTAAGCCAATATCATCCCACTAACATTCAACAGTTTAGGCATTCAGACCAAAAATACCTCTACGGAGATGAGTGCTAGGTGTCTAGCAGTCATCTCTGTTCCTCTTTTCATTGCAAGGGCTGCTCCAAGCATGAAGCAATCTTCTCCCCAGTGTCCAGGATCTGGGGTTCTGATCAGAATCCCTCAACCTTATCTGTCGCACTATATGGCCTCCAATTCTCCCACAGACAAACCAGCAGTTTGATGTTGAGCATACCATGCCACAAACAACAAATTAGCATAAGCAGATACCACTGCAAGAATAATAATTCTACGCAAGGGATAGCTGCGCTAAGTGTTAGTGTAACTCTGCCGGGGGAGGATGCTATGGGAAATAGCAAACCACCCCCGTATAGTCTGAGACTGCAAAATGGCTCCAAGTTGAGAACCAGGCTAGCAGCAGAAGTGTTCTATGTTTTCTCATCCGCAGCAGTAGGAACATGCTATACCTGTAATCAAGGAAGAGAAAACTTTTCACGGCTGAGCCTTGCGCACCAGCACCGACGATCCTGCTGATATGCACGCCTCGCTATAGACGGAAGATAAGACTCCAAGAAGAAATTATGATCACCATACGCGTAACCCCACTTGGCCAGAGCCCCTACCAATTTGGAAGTGAAGGTCTTTTAAAATATAACCTCACAACCTGAGTCCTCCATTATTAGTCTTCTGATCCGAGAGTATGCAAAGAAGGATAGCCACGGGCAACCTCGACCAGAGCTAGAGCACAGATACGAGAGTGAAGGATCAATATCCACTTACACTCGCCATATGTGTCGAACCATGCACCATTTGAGTCCCACATACAGCCCTTTTAACTTGTTTTCGGCAGCAACTGGCAGACGAAGTGTGGATCCTGAGAGGAATTCCCCCTTGGAATAAAAAATTACAATTCCAACCCCTTCCAAATCTGTCCCATCTTCCTTATAGCAGCAGGTATGCAGTTGTAACGATTCAACCGGTAATCTAGCTATTTTCTGCTGTGTGATCATTCGGGGAATTGGAGAAGGAACCTGCAAATATTGGAGCACAGTCTGCTCCCTCGGCAACGATGGCTTTTTGAAATTTACTCGGCTTAGGACATCCTGCAGAAATTGCAGCACAAGGAATAGGACACTCACTTGTGTCATTTTGTCCCCCTGGTACACAGACGTGCATCTGGATACCCAGATACTCCAGCAAATCCCCACAGGTACAAGTTTTCCAATGGTGGTAAGCAGCTTCCCCCCTTTGAGGCCATGCCAAACAGCAAATCGTGTTGGTAATGGACCAGATAATCTAGCTACGCCACAATACTGCTCGAAGGTCTCCCATGTCTATCTAGCTATCTCACCATCAGAGAAAAGATGCTCAATAGATTCAACCTGAGGGTTCAAACTGCAACAAGAACACTTTGAAGCAAGGCTGATGCCCAAACGCTGAATTCGTGTATCAATAGAGAGAGCTCCCTGCAGCATTCTCCAGATAAAGACACTTATTTTCATGGGAATAAGTTGATTCCATATCCGTCGAAACAAGGACTGGACAGGAGCTTTGTGGCGAATACATTCCCAGGCAGCTCGGAATGAAAAACTGCCATCTTGCGAAGGCTCCTAGATGCTCTTGTCAGCTTCCAAAAAATAACAGATACATGTTATCGTTGCCTTAGCTGTCTCAGGACGTGCAGTATCCGCAATATTCCACTGGTGATTATCTCTGAAAGTGTGAACCGCAGCATCAGAAACACCAGCAGTAACATAAGACCCCAGAATCCCTGCAGAGATCCACTTATCCCACCAAAATAGAGCATTATGACCATCTCCAATCATCCAAAAAGTATTCTCCACCATTATAGACCTTACTGCTACCATGCTCTTCCAAACATGGGAACCAGTCTGCTTAATTTGAACAGAACATGGACTGGATGAACCACAATACTTTTGCTGCAGAAATTTAGCGAGCAATGAGGAGTTTTGCCTAAACTGCCACCACAACTTCATTGTTGCTGCTACACATATATCTTGAAGCCTTCGAATTCCCAACCCCCCTTCAGTTAAAGGGAGACACGTTTTTTTCCAAGAAATCTAGTGTCTTCTAGTTTTTGTGTTGTTTGATCTCCAGAAGAATCTAGCAAATAAATACTCAATACGTATAATCACCGCCTTGCTAGGCTGGAGAGACATGAATTGATATATAGGTAAGCTACACAAAACATGCCGGATCAGGATGAGTCTCCCACCAACTGATAAGTACTGGAGTGCGCAATGATCTAGCCGAGCCTTGAGTTTTAACATCAGAGAGTCGGACAGGCTCGTTAGCTTTCTCCCGGAGTACAAAGGTATACCAAGATACACATGTGGCAATGAGGCATGTTTTAAACTAGTCCAAGCTGCAATCTGAACAATCTGATCCTCCCGAGTGTTCTTATCAATAAAGAAGTTGCTTTTCTGACGATTTATCAGCTGACCAGATTCTTGTTCATACTGGCTTATGAGCCCAAAAACCTTTCCCAGGGCAAGCTGCGTGCCTTTGGAGAAAACCATCAGATCATCCGCAAAAGCTAAATGTGAAATGGAAGCACAACCTCGGGGCAGTTTATATACACACTTAATGTCCATCAAATCATTTAGCCCTCTACTCAAAGCTTCCGAAGCTATAATAAAAAGTGCTGGGGATAAAGGATCCCCCTGCCTCACCCCTCTTGTAGACTGGAAAAAGCCGTAGGGTTGTCCTTTGAACAAAATTGAAAACCAGTTATTGGAAATAACGCGCCAGACCATGTCTATGAAGCATTCGTCAAAGCCAAAGGCCCGCAAAGTGTTTATCAAGAAAGGCCATGAGACTCGATCAAATGACTTGGCCATATCGAGCTTCATAGCAATATTGAGCCCGCCCTTTTTCAAAGATAAAGACTGGAACATTTCTTGAGCCAGAATAGTGTTGTCTGAAATTAATCGACCCTTGATAAACCGACTTTGCTGCGGTGATATCAGCCTAGGTAGCAGGGAAGCAAGTCTAGTGGATAGGATCTTTGTAAATACCTTCCCATAGAAATTACATAAGCTGATAGGCCGGAAATCAGACACACTGCTCGGGTTGGAGATTTTTGGAGCTAAACAAATCAAAGTTGAAGTGACCACTTTTGGCAATTCCTGCCCAGCAAAGAAACCCCTCACAGCTTTAACCAAATCATCAGCTATAATATCCCAACAACTCTGGAAAAAAGCCCCAGAAAATCCATCCAGGCCTGGAGCACTGTCCTTGTTTAAACTGAAAACTGCCTCTCGAATTTCAGCCTTTTCCGGCCAGGCTACTAGAAATAAATTTTGTTCTGCAGTAATGATGTTTGGGATGAGCTCTACCAGTCTGGATGTTTGTGAAGTCGGCTCAGCTGGTAATTGGCTCTTGAAATGCTCCACTATAAAAGGGGGGATATCAGTCTCGGAGACTCGTTCCCCGTCTGGAGTTAGCAACATGAGTGTAGCAGCTCTAGCTCGTTTAACCTTCATTGTTTTATGAAAAAAAGGAAGTGTTCCTATCTCCCTCTCTTAGACACTTTACCCGCACTTTTTCCTTCCACAATATTTCTTCAGCAATCAAATGTCTAGTTAACTGAGCTTTGGCTAAGTTTAGAGCAAGTCTGTCCTCTGGCGATCTAGTAGCTTCATACCTTGTCTCAAGTTGTAGCAACAATTCCTCAGACTTGCGTATATTCTCAAAAACATCACCATATACAACCTTGTTCCAAGTACGCAGTTCCTTCCTCAAGATTTTCAGTTTCTCAGCAAAAAGACGAATAGTATTTGCTGCAGATACCGGCCTGCTCCAAACTTCCTCAACCTTGGAAGAGAACTGCTGATGTAGAGTCCAGAAAGAATGAAACTGAAATCAAGAAGGCAGTTTCTTACCCATAGGCAGCAGTTCCAATAATAGTGGGGCATGATCCGATATCCCCCTATGTAGATGTTGAACTTGAACTGGATTTGCAGTTAACACCCATTGTTCAGAGAGAAGTACACGATCTAACCTCTTCATCACACAATAAGGCTCATCCCGTTTGTTACTCCACGTGAAGGAGGGACCAATAAACCCAGCATCAGACAAACAGCAGTCACATATAGCATCCAGAAAATCTGAAGAAGAGGATACACTACCAGGGCGACCTCCTAGCTTTTCAGAAGTATCAGTCACAGCGTTAAAATCTCCCCCAATCAAAAGTGGTTCAGATAAGGCAGAGCTCACTGACTGCATATCTGACCACAGCTCAAGTCTCTCTGCTTTCGTGCATTTAGCATAAACTCCCCCATGAAGAAATTGGAAGCAGAGGTAGCAACTGCCAAGACCAAATTTTGAACCGCATCAAAATACAAAGTACAACTCATTGTGTGCTTCCATAAAAATCATATTGTGCCAGCAGAGTTAGGAACTCCATAAGTAAATCCCAACTTCATTACCAGAAATGGGAGCTTGTCCCGTTGTATTTTAGGTTCCAGTATGATAACGAAATCTAGACAGTGCAGTCGCACTAGATTTAACAGCCTTTGTTGCGAGGACTTGTTACCAACCCCTCAAATATTCCAAACAATACCCTTCGTCATTTGGAGAGAGTGTGTGCTCTGGATCGAAGTAAGTAACGTTGCATCTTACCTGGAGACTTTTTTTCCGGACTTTGCTATTCTTAAGCTTCCTATTGAGGCTCAGCAGCACCTTTTCCCCCTCAAAATTTCCTCGTGCATGCAACTCAGGTCTGCATATAGAGTCATCAGATGAAACTGTCTCATACTCCCTCCCATCACTATCAGAAATATCACCTCCTTCTGTCCAAGGCTCTAGACCCACTGAGTCAGCATGGTCAGCTCCAACCAGATCCCTCACCGGAACAGGTGCAAGGGGGTTATATATAACTAATGCATTATGATCATGCGCCACCAGGTCAGATCCAGGAGAAATGTGTTTTTCATCCGGATGTGGATAAGCAACCCCTGCACCTTCGTGCTCCTCAGAGGTCACCTGTTGATTTCCAGTAACCTGGCTTAAGGGCTGAAATTGTTCATCTTGTCTAGAACTCCAGCTTGGGGAAGCATCTGATGCAAAGTCCTCCAACCATATTTTTTTGCACTTTTCTTTATCCAAACAGGTTGTCCCCTCCTTCATTAACTGTTGTACCTCTTTGCCAATTTTTCCTCCAACAACTATGGAGCCCGAGATGGCGTTCATAGCCTTTTTCAGCTTGGCTGCATCCACATTTTTAGGGAAATGGGTGACCGCGATAGATTCCAGTCTGATCCCCCTGTCTGGCTGATTCTTTTGCACTTTCTTCCATTGCATCTGAGCTTTGGTACCAGCCACATTAGCTTGATTACAATCCGGAGCCACAATAGCTTTGGTCCCAGCCACATTAACTTGAGTTTTAGTTTTGAGTTCCGGTGGATTCAACACTCTACAAGCTGATTGAGAGTGCCCCTTCCTCATACAATGTCCACAATACTCCGAGATGTATTCGTATTCCACCTTCTGCCAGAATTCAGCCTTCCCCATCACTACCCAAACCTGCTTTGGCAATGGCTTCAATAAGTCGACTTCAACACAGATTCGAGCCTCAATGGGCCTAGATAAGTCTATTGTAGCCTGATCCGCCATGATAGGCTTTCCTATCATTCTAGCAATATCAAATATATTCGATTTCGTATATAGCAGCAGTGGAAGTTCTGGTAGCGAGATCCAAACCGGTGATATATGAGGTTCAATATCACTGCTGAAATACGGTGACCAGCTGAATACTCGCATCGGAAAACTGCCAATATTCCAGATCTCCCTCAGCAATACGCGGTTCTTATCCTCCGCACAACTGAACCGGATCAAAATATGTTTGTAGTCCATAATTCCAGTCGTAGTTTCTGATTTCAATCCCATGTCTGCAAGCACTGACCTAATTTTCCGAATAGGAGGTCAACCATGGGAAAAATTACCAATCAGCGCGTTCTCAAATGGAGCACTGGATTTTTCAACCTCTTCCTCCGAGAAAGTAATCACCGGAGCCCCGTTCCAATTCCAGATCTCGCGTGCCGGTGATTTCGAGTCCTGATCGATGAAGGATTTGGAAACTATCTTGGCATATGATTGCTCCAGTCGCCGAACATTCCCTTCGTCCAAGGCAGTGTCCGTGGCCTGTGGGGCCATACGGCCAGCCGACGATGCTCTTGAGCACTATCAGAAGGAAATCCAGCCGGAATCGTCGCCGGTTAGGCGGGATAAAGGTCGATTCAAAAGAAAGTGTGAAATCGCACGTTTACTCTGTGTAATCGCCAGAGAGACTTTCTCTTTAGAAAACTAGGACATCCCAATGGAATATTAATCCTCTCATGTTTCTGTCTTTTAGAATCCGGATGTTTACTAAGTGATAAGAATGCCCCAGAAGACCCTGTTGAGTCTTTATGCACAGAGTCAAAATCTGTATTGTTTTCGGGGCATTCGTAAAAGTTTAGCAAAGTATTTTTGAAAAATAATCTTTTAAAAAAAAATTGTAAATGTAAACTTCATCTTTAAAAATAAATCAAAAATCGAATATATATAAGTTTTGCATAATACTAAACTGTCAATTAACATAATAACACCCATTCTCGCCATCCCCAACCACCATTACGGTTTTTCGGTCATCGGAAAATACAGATTAATATTTTTCTTCTATTCTCCCCCATTCTAGGCTCAATTTTACCGGAAACACATTCAAAGAGATCGAGGGAGACAGAGAGACCGAGAGCGCAGCGTGAATAGGTCGGATCTAATCCGTGTTCTATTTTTGAAGGTGCGTTTGATTCTGAATTCTAGCTGATTTGTGGACAGGATTATTTAGTTCTCGGTATGGGTCATGCATTTTGGTGTGAGAATTTCAATTCCGTGATCTGAACGTTCTTTCTTTGAGTTAATTCAGTCGA